>JBBMOE010000066.1:1549750-1616139 GCA_037975065.1 Chaetodon trifasciatus | reverse complement strand
GTTATATAATATAATAATATAATAAAAATACAATATAACTAAGTATATAAACAGTATTTACAGCAAAAAACAGCAGAAAATTTTGTGCAAGTACATCGACTGTGCAATATTGCAGTAGTGCAGATAATACGTAAAAGTAATATGCAAAAACACAAGAGTTTGTGAGGTTGGTGGGTTAACTGTTTATGTTTCTATTGTAAAATGTGATGGCTCGTGGCAGGAATGATTTCCTGAAGCGGTCTTTGTGACAGCGGAGCTGAAGCAGTCTACTGGAGAAGGAGCTCTGCTGTCTGTCCACGAGGTGGTGAAGAGGATGTTCAGGGTTATCCATGATGGATAACAGTCTGTCCAGTGTCCTCCTCAAAAGTGTAAAGTGTAAAGTTTTAAGATGGCCACCTTTGAGATTTATGTGCGTGTGGGATTTGGGTAAACTGACCCCCCTTTTTTGGACACAGATGAATAATTACTTTGAGTTGTCACTGATTCCTAATGGCACCAAGTGGCCTTATTTCTACTAAGCTATAGTGACATGCAGCATTTCGTACTCACCCGTCTCTGAGGAGCTGCTTTCCATTTTGTTACAGATGTTTCTAAGAACATTAAAAGACCAAACTTTAATATCTGTAATATTGTAACTTGACATGCACATGCATACTAGACTGAACATCACTCTTACCATGTGGAGCGCGGGACTAGAGCACCTAGATCACTGCTGATCAGTTTTCAGGCTTTCTCTGTCTCTGTCGGTGACAAAGCAGCGTTAGCGCCTTCACTTCTTAACATGTGTTTGAAATTTCACAATCAGTTTTTTGTCAGTTTTCTTAGTTTTTTATGTCTGAAGTCAGTAATGCTTGGTAATGCTTTTATATCATACCAGCATTCAGTTCTTAAGTATGGATGCTTGAAATTGTAATTTGTAATTTTGTCATTTTGGATAAATAACTCATGCACATGTGGAGTCAAGTTACTGTAGCAGGAAATGTCATAGGTTGCTGTGAGAACCAATCCTAAGTGCTTCCAAAGGCAACTGGACTTGTTTGTGGTTCTAGAAGACGTTTCGCTTGTCATCCAAAAGGCTTCTTCAGTTGTAACTGACTGGTGGGAAGTCCCTGGCATTCGTCCTCGTGCAGGTTCATACCACCACCGAGCAATCGTGCGAGGTGTTAGAGTCACATGAGTCAGGGTGTGGCTGGCACCGTTCACCGTTCGTTGACTCACCTCACCCATTCTCATTCCTTCTAGATGAGAGACGAAACGAAACATCTTCTAGAATCAAAAACAAGTCCAGTTGCCTTTGGAAGCCCTTAGAATTACCATGACCCGGATGAACGAGGACCTTCACAGGCATGTGAAGACCAATCAAACACACAAATACATTCCTTCATATTAGTATTTTTATTTGTTCAGAGCATTTGTTCTTTTTTTAAATGTTATGTTAGGCACAGAAATTACTGAACTGAAGACAAGTCAATTCACATGAAAGCAAGACGAATTTGAGTTCGGAACAATTTTACCCCAAACACCTACCTGACCCCTTTCACACTCACACTGTCATTTGATACATTGTTATTAAAAAAAATATCATAGCTGCTTTCAGGACTTCTTATCCCCACTTGGTACAATTTCATTACCAAAACTGCAAAATAAATTTGTATTTGATCGGGTAGCTTCAGATCAGCCTTCCACTTCCTGCTCTCCTACAGAACAGACGCTGCTCCTGCTTGCTCCCTGCTTTGCTTATATTCTTTTGCTGATATCCTTTTATTTTCTCTCTCTGCCAAAAGTTTTAGAAAGTGGATCCTGGATACTTAATACATGACAGAGACTTAGATTAATGAAAGAAATGCAGTGCTACCACATTTTTTTTTAAATCACTTTTATTACCTACCTAATTACTTATTTATGTACTTTCTGTCTTTTCTATGTGAAGTGCTCACTTGGTGCAAGTCACTTCTGTCTTGTCAAGAACTTTGAGCTGCAATTTCTATATGAAAGGTGCTATACAAATAAAGTTGTTATTAGTCCATGAGTTTAAGTCGGTTTATTTAAAAGGTTAATTTTCATTATTTCAGCAACATTGTTTTCATAATGTTGTTTTTTCAACTGAGACAAAACACAGAGAAGTACTTCTACTGTACAATTTACTCACCAAGACACATCTGAGACAACGAAACAGCCAAAGAAATGGTGGTACAATGAAAATGGCTTCCTGCAAAAATATGAAATTTTATTAAAGCCAAAATAAAAAAAAATAAAAATTTGATGGATTAGTCACTTACTTTCTCCAAGACACAGTGAGCCAAAACAAAGTATTAAAGTATTTAATGGTGACAAAAATGTCATCTTGGCTGTTTGTAAAATGTGCCTAATTTAAAATTTAAATGGCACGCGTCTTAACCATCTTAATTTTGGTGTGTTTGACTGAATGTATGCATTACTTTGATAATGCTCTGGTTAAAGTTTTACTTGGGCGTTTCCTCCTCAGCCTCATGGCTTCACATTAAACAGCCCTGCTGGGACAGAACCTCCACACAGTGATACTGCATTTAAGCTATAGCCTGGCAAAGACCAAAGGTGACCTATGGAGCGAGGACGGTGAATCTGATGAGGTTTTTCTTCATGTTAGTCTTTTTGTCACCAACATTTAGTTTTGTATTATATTAAAATCACTTCCTCCCCTCAGACCCCTCCTCTTCTCACCACATCAGTTACAGAGAAATGAAAGTGAAGTCACTAAACAGAAACTGATGCTTTTAAAAAAAGACTGTCCTTTAAAAAATTGTCTTTTAAAAAGACAGCAGAATACAAAAATCTAGAAAAATAAATCTTTTTTTGAGAGTAGTTTGATTTTTAAGTGGAACATTTTTTCTGTGTCAGTAAAATGTTTCCAGCAGTGTTTCGGTGACAGTGTTTCCTCTTTGAGGTCAGGTTTGGTTTTCTATGACAGATTTTGTTTTCAGTACCAGTATTTAAAGTCACTGTCTTGCAAAATGTGAAGTGGTTTCACTTTCTTTCCAAGAAAACGGCCTCAAATGTAACACAATGACAATTTGAGCTCGCCATTAAATGCTGCTTTAAGCCTCACCAGGAAATGGTGATGTTAGACTTCACTGTTGTTTCAGCTTTCAGAAACTTCAGGAATCAAATGGAAACCAGCTAATTGTTGTTCTGTTTATTATTTATCTCTTAACGGTAGCATGTCTGACTCAAGAGGGTGGTTCAGCTTCTGCACTGACAGTAATAAATAATGCACTTAAATCCAAAATAATCCACAACAGGTTTTTTAAATTATTTAAGGTTTCAAGCTTATATAACTAATTGCTCTTACCAATATTGTGATGTCCTATGCACGCTGTATTCAGAACCCACTTCCCTCATGCAGCCGCGCCTCTGTACTGCGCTCCTCCCCAGTTTTACTGTTTGTCTCCTCAGAGCCACTCCTTCATGGAAACTTGAATTAACCATTTCATAAACTCTGATGTCTTTGTAATGTCTCCCTCCATGTACTCATCGTTGTATCCGGAAACACTAACTAGTGACTGCTCGATTATAATTAGAAAATAGAATAGAGGGATAATGATGGAGACACTCCTCGGTTGGCAGATGCAAAATTTACAGCTAGACTGAAGTGTGTTTTTGCAGAGCTGCGATTCCTCCATCTGACACACACAATGCGTCATCTCATGATGAAGTGCATAACATCAGTAACATCAGTATATGTGGCACTATTGAATTGTTCCAATACATTTTCTGCTTTGAGAAGCAGTTTATTCCACCGCCAAAATTCATACTAGTGTCAGTAGTTGCAGACATAACTTTTCTTCATCACACATCATACAACTGAACCTGTGAATCATCAGGCCCACTTGCGTTTTAAGCCACTGCAGTCTCCGGTTTAAACGGAGACAGCCTCCCCCAACAGCTTCGTTAGGTTTAGTTGGTGTCACTTTAAGCACAAGACAACTGCAGGCATGAGAGTGTTTTATAATTGTAATCATGAATATACACTGCCCTCCGGTGGTTAAAGCACGTAACTACAACTGTTCATAGAACTTTTATTTTGAATATTAAAACCGGAATGATTATTGGACTATTATGTCTAACTTGACGCTATTACAGTTCAATTGTAGTTACTCAATATGACCACAAGAGGGCAGCGCACTCCTTACTAGGAAGAAACGGAGATTGACTGAAAAGGCAAACGTGAAAAGTAAATTTGAGTTTGACTAATTTTAAGTATTGCAGACAGATGTACCGCCTAGTTATCACCATTTACACTTTAACTAGACATGCGTATTGTATGAACAGCCTAGTTAAAAAAAAAAAAAAAAAAAAAAAAAAAAGCAACTACTGAAAACTGGTCTGACTTACAGCTATAAATGCTATCATCGTCCTCTACCCGTCATATCGCCTCGTAGGTCGTGAGTGAACTGGCCTCTCCATACTGTTGTTTGGAAGAACCACACTAGCAGTTAAATATGTATATTTGTAAAATTGATAGTTGTTTCAGTCGAGCAATTTAATTTACTGTTGCAGTTCGTCACTATGAGCACTGGGGGGCAGTGAATACGGTTGCAGAATGTTACACTGAGCGCGTCAAGGCAGACACATTAGCTAACACTAACTTTTTCCCTTATTAACCTTCAAAATAAAAAAAATTGTGTCTCAAATAGTCCACTGCCAAGTACGATAATAAAAGTTAACAAAATATCCACATAGACCGTACTTTTTTGCCATCGCAGACGAGTCTGCTGTTGTATTGCATTTCGTGTAATAAAAGTATTGAAAAGGCCACAAAGAATTTCTTCAGCATTGAAACTGATCGGTTGATTTTTAACGTCACCAGGTCAAGAAAATTAAAATGACATGATTGAAATATTGACTGTTTATTATCCAGAGTTTTGTTCTTCGCCTACTTGCCGGGGAAAATCATCAAAGGGCCAAGAGTTACGGTGCCACAAGCCATGATATCTGAAACATTAATCAAACTGTTAATGGCAGAGCATTTCTTTGGGGCGTTTACACAGAAATAACAGGTTTCCACTTGTTTTGAAACTGTAGTTAGGATCTACAGCTTACCTTCACGGATCAGATGTCTCAGATATGTCTTGTTCCATTTTGGAGAACTTTTGGAACAGTTACTGTCACAACATCGACACACATTATTACTCCCATCCACATTTTTCCATCTGATGAGAAAAGTATATAGAATTAATTATGAAAGCTGGACAGTTTGAATATCTGGCTATAATGTACTTGCAGTAGACATACTGTAGTTGTGATTCAGCATAGTTGATTCACAGGCCTGCATTTCAATTGGGACCTCTATCTCAATTACTTTAACTTTACAAAACTTGTTAATATAGTTGGTATTGCTTAATTTTGCAACAAATATGAGCATTTGATTAAAAGAGATTTGATATTTAGGGCTGGGTATCTGCAGTAATCCAGAGTCAGCATATAAATACCTACATTGCAGACTAACCTGTACAGGGCTCTCTGTGGTAAAGTAAGGAGTTACAAAATGGAAAGGAAACAACAAAAAACAAACAAACAAACAAACAAACAAACAAACAAACAAACAACAACATATATCACCTTGAATGTACATAATTGCAGGCCTTGTTGATGGGGCTACTGTCCCACATTTTAGGTGTGGCTTTCAGCTGGCAAGTGATAAATATCTAAAATAAATAAGGAGACCACAGAAATGTCATTACACAATCTTGAAACATTTCCAGACATTTTAAATCCAGCAGGTTGTAAGTAACTCACTGAGTTCTTTGAATCCTGGCGAAACAGGAAGGCATCAAGCTGCAGCTGAAGTGAGTAAGCCCTTGTTCTGGGCTGGAACAGAGCGTTTGATCCTCCCTCTTTTGCATCATTGAGGCACCTGACATACATCAATTTCTTATCCATGAAAAAGGCCAACGGCTCAGTTACAGGTGTTTGTGTTTGCAGTTAATTTACTGTAGATCTTGATGTTAATAGGTCTACGCTGTCAAGAATTCAGTCAAAAGCCAATTTGTTTCACACCGTGTACTGAGCTACTGTTACCCGTGGTTTTCAATGAAGTAGTATCTGGGGACTGATGTTGCATCAGGCGACAGTGTAGCAACACAGCTGTCAATGAAGAGTCGTCTTTGTCCTGAGTCAGGACCAGTGTAAGATGCCTCGAGGTGCAAGAGGTCTCCGAAGTAGAAAACAGTGGAGAACGTCTCCCTTGTCCAGTCATCTGCATGAAAACACAAACATCACTACATGCACACTGAAAGAAAAGCCATTAGAGCCAACAGAGGTCACACGTACCGCTCATCAGCTTTAGAGAGAAAGCAGAGTGCTTTGTTGAGGACTGTGCAGAAGCAGAAAGGATCAGCGGCTGCTGAGCGTTACTGCTCACCAAGTGTGTCCTGTCCCAGAGAGTTAAGCTGTCAGCCAATATGAAGGAGTCTAAGACAGGAAAAAAGTACTCATCCTGCAAGAAACCTCACCTTTTATAGTGGCAGGAAACAGGAACTACAGCATGACTCGTCCTTATAATGCCATGGTAACTGGCAGCTGGTGAGATTACCAGCTTGTTTGAGTAGATCACAGAGTCCTCAGATATCTAGAGATGATCATAAAAACACTTTCTGAAAGATGGATAAAGGGCCACAGGTAAATCCATCAGTGTGACGCTATCAGGCATCAATAACTCACGGTTAATTTGGAGCCACAGTCTTGCAGTCCAGCTTCAATGACATACTCACTGTCACCAGCAGCAATAACTCGGCACTGACTGCTCTGTGAGTGCTCGGCATCTCCCAGAAAAAGCTCTCCAGGTAACACAAGACGGCCAGTTTTAAACAGGTCAGCCTTTACCACAATGATCATGGAGTTTTCTTTGCACTGCACACGGACAGTGGATCTGTCACTGCGCTGTGGTCCGCTGATGTCTGCCTCATCAATTCTTAATGGCACAGATTTATATTGCCTTCCTTCATCATCGATCCTGGGTCCATCTTTTAGAGACCGAATGGCATCTGCAACACCAAAAGCAAACGACAGCAGCAGCACCAGAGAGGCTGAGTGAGCTTCAATCAACATTGTGCTCTTTTTCCACAACAGGAGACTCCAAATTATACTGTATTTAAAGTAAGATGCAGAAGATTTAAACAGTGGAGAGGAGACAATCCTCCCAGCATCTCAAACACTCCCCAGTTCAGACCAATCAAATCACAAGGAGAGGACAGCTGGAAGTAATCACTCATTATCTGATCAGACACATGCATATGATTGGCCCACAATATATCTGATTTAGAGAAAAAGTTCTGGAGATCTTTCATTTAGCTGTACTGTAGCTACTCACTCAGTTTGTTATTGATGATTAACTGGGGTGGTTTGGCCTGACTGATCATGTTTGACAGACAGATTTGACTGCTAATCAAAATCTTCACGTCCAGCCAGGATTGGGATTACATTGACTACAAAAACATGCTTTCTCTCAGGAGACAAATATGCTAACTGTAGTGGCCATTTGTCCATAAAAAAACAAATTAAACTTTAAACCAAACATAATCAAAAGGCCACTGATGCACCATGGGGATGTGGTTTAACGCAGGCAAAAAAAGGGTAAATGTCCAAGCTGGATTCTTGTGTTTAGTGATGATTTATTTCAAAATAATAAAACAAACAAAAGAACAAAGAAAATCTTGGCTGCGGGTGCCTCCTTTGCACTGGTTAAAACAAACAAACAAACATGGGTCCACCCCGGTGCATGCTGGTACTCAAGGTGCCTACCTACACAAATAACCTCTGGTGCCCAGTGTTACCCAATTACCAAAAAAATCAACCAAAATATTAACTATTCAAATCTAAATATCCTAACCAAATAACAAAGAATATTATCAAAAAAAAATCTAATCCAAATAAAGCAAACACTTACGTTAATTAAACAAAGTTACTCAAAATTGGCCAATTAAATTTACAACTAAAACTACAACCAAAGACTAAACTTACAAATAGCTCCTATACCAACAGTTAACCACATTTTCATATGTACCACTGCTGAGCGATCCTGCTGATTCCTCCAGTGTTTGGACAGCAGGTGGAAGCAGACAGGGAAGTTAAACTCAGAAACATTGTTTTTATTGAACCATGTTTCTTGCAAACAGTTGAGTTTGTTATGCAGCTTTGGCCTCTGGTGTCCCTCCTGTATTTGAACACTTCCAGAACAGTGACAGTGTAACTATCTACGACCACTCGGTGTATCCCAAACACACTTATTCTAAACAGGCTGAGTATATACAGCAGAGTTTACTCAAGACATGCTCAATCTGGTAGATTTGCTTAGCATAAGTATAAATAAGTGTTTTTGTATATTTACAGGATATAAATGACATGTCACAATACGTGTGGCATCAGATGTTAAACTGAAGGTTCACTGTCAAACTTCAAATGGACGAACTTGCTAAAGATGCATTTCTTTTGTTTTCCAAGTTTTGGAATTGCTCTTCCGTTTCCTTTGTTCATTCCATCATGGGGAAAGCACAAATTTAGTCTGCATGCATGTAATGCCTGCTTTTGAGTTTTGAGGAAACACCAAATCCTGACATGGATTCATCCCTACTGCAACATCCACTTCTCCAGAGAAGCAGCTTGTTTTCGCTGCAGACTTCTCTACTTATACGCCATTAAAGACAGTTGTCCCATATGCAGTCAAAAAGCACACAGGTGTAGCTTAAATTGTTTATTATCTCTTTGGGTCAGTTGTATCTGAAAGGTCAGATTCTGTAGTTGTTGCATTTGCAGTCACGTCCACCGTAATCTGAGCAGCGGGGCTGACGTCACTGAGGTCTGCTGTGCCGTTATTGGCCACCACTAATGGCTTTGAGTTGACCACAGGAGCGGCGACTTGACTTTCTGCATCTCCGTCTGGAATTAGAAAATCAGTTATTAAAATTACCTGTTAAAACAACAACAAAAAAACATTTTAACAGTTCTTTTCATACTTACCTTTGAGGTCTGTGCCACTTTCGACGTCTTTATTCTGTTCAGAATCAGCAGCCTGAACCTCCGCCTGCTCTGGTGTAGATGGAAGCAGTCCCTTCCTCAAATCTAAGATAAATACAATTTAGCATCAAGATCTGTCTTTGCTAAACCATTTTCAATCACCTCTCTGAGCAGGAGGGTCATCAGGGTCAAATTCAGGGGCTCTATATTAGCAAAAATAATCACCTTGTTCTCAAAGTTTAACCCTTACCAGCTCCTCGGTCATTTAATCCACTCCTCCACTGGCTGCCATACAGTGCAGGTCTGCTGATTTTATTGAGAACAGGAGGAAGCTCTTCCACAGGTATGGGTCCACTTTTCTGCATGCCTGGCAAGACCACCATTGGACCCACTCTTGCCTCCTGTTCCCACACTAAACAGACAGGCATAATGCAGCTTTTAGGTCCAAACCCACAAAACTGGCTCTGGAGTCGGCACGTCCAAGACCAGCTGGTGGATGGTACTGTCTTTTCATCGTAAGTTGTCTACTTTGAATAAGAAACTCTACCTTTATTGGTCTTCAGTCCCTTCGTCAAGGCTTCAGAATCAGCCGGCTTCCCAAACCCACGAGGAGCAAACTTGCCAATGCTGCTGGGCTTGTTGTGAATTTGGCCAACTTCATTTTGGTTTTGACAGTGCCCACATAAGTAGTCATTACCATCCGCTGACCTCCATCTGAAAAGGATTCAGCACACACACATTTCCCTGTTTACTCATTTTATCCAGTGTGATTTCACACTTCTCAGAGTGGGTCGCACTTGCCTTCCATTTATCAAAGTGCACGCCTTGTTAGGTGCCTCGGCATCATTTAGCGGTATGGCATTCAGGTGACAAGTGATGTAGAGCTGTGAGAAAGGAAAAGGCAGATGTTGAGAAAAGCATGTGCAGTTATGGTTTAAGTCAGTTTAAGTACAGCCTCACCTCTCCTCTGTCCTCATTATGAAACCTAAAGGCATCAATGACCAAGTGGAGCTTGTCATCCTGTGTCCTTGGTAAGAAGTGAGACCTTGAACCTGGAAGCTGGGAGTCAACCAAGCACCTATGAAGGGGAAAAAGTCAATTTTGTACATTTGTTTTTACATTTATTTAAGAGTATGTCAAAGATTTATCATTGCACTGCCATAACATTACTGTACTCAGTTTAAGTGACATCACTTGAGTCAATTTATCCAGACTTCACAGCACAAAAGGCTTTACACAACTTATTTTAAATCTATACAACAATACAACATAGATACATTTTAATGTGTAAAATCAGTGGCGTTTCTCCCCTTTAACTTCAAGTTGCAGCCTTCAAGTGCTTACCCATTTTCAACAAAGATGTATCTGGGAACAGAGTATATGTCTGGGTTAAGTGTGGCCACACAGCTGCTCACAAATACTCGCAGCCCCATGTGATGTCCGACTCTGACAGAGGCTTCAATGCTGATGGGCTCACCGAGGTAAAACACATTAGAGCTTCTTTCATAAAGCCAGTCGTCTGCACAGAAATCAAAATAGTAAACATAGATAGACCCCCCCCAAAAAAAAAAAATTGTATACATGATGAGCAAATGAAACCCACTTGTCATAATTCTCAAGTCAAACATCAAGGTTTCCACTGCAGCTTGAGTAGACATGAAGGGGATCCAGGTAGGTGTGAGTGAAGAACTGGACAAACTGTACTTCCTATGAAACAGAAGACAAGCATTTTAACAAGTGAGGCATTGCCAAAAGATCTTTATAAAAGCACTTTATTAAAAGGCAGGCGGACCTTTCGTAATGACACTCAACTGGAATTACAGCCTCATCCATTCGAATCAGCCCATCTGGAGAGGCCATCGGAGAGTATATGAGGAGGTTTGTGTAGACCAGAGAGTCTTCAGTCATCTGTGGACAATAAATATGTTTAGAACTACAATTCTAACATAAGTGTTACAATAAATTGACTTACCCAGTGTTTGGTGCCGCAGTCCATTAGTCCAACAATGATTCTGTACTCGTCTCTTGAAGACGCTGTCGCTCTGCAGAAATCATTGTGCTCCACTCCAAGGCGCAACTCNTATGTGTTACATATTTATTGCAGGGCTGCTGTAATAGACTGTCAGTCAGTGCTTTTATCTACAGGCACGTGCACGCTAACAGAATAATACCTACACCAAGCCACTTCCGCTGGAAAGTAACCGCTCAGTATGTGGTTAATGTAAAACCCTGAAGATCAACAACCAACAATAATCCCTCTGCGGCTGATGACTGCCGTCCTGACTGTGTCTGAACTGCAGACTGATCTTGTGCACACCAGACATGTCTGGTGATAAAGAATGAAACTGATATGCTTATATTCTCATTTTTAACTCCATAATATCATAATTTGAGTTACAGCTCTTTTCCCCCATTCTGTTCACAATCAGGCTATAACAATGCCTTCAATGCAAAATTAAAGTGGAACAGAGTTGATATTGTTTACAAATACTGGGGGAAATGTAATTGTAATTTGTTTGTCTGCATCCTGTGGCTTTAAAGTCTGATGCTTAAAATCAGGAGTGTGAGAAATATTCAAAAACGCACTCATACAGTCTCAGTGTGTACCAACCACAGTATTTTAACGGCAGTTCTTGCTTTGAAGTCCTCTTCCTGCTCTGAGGCGAAGAACAATAAATATTGAGGCTGTCCACAAAGTCGCTCAAGAGACTGAAGCAAAGAGCAGGATACAGTATGACTTAGCTTTGTGCTTTCATAACTGAAAAGGCCATGAAGTCGAGCTTAGCATGCACTCTCATCATCATTCAGCTCTTTGAAGGTAAGAGAAATTCACATTTGACAAAAACTATGCAAACTGATTTAATGAGAGCATGAAGCATTTTGCTACTTTTGTCACTTCTTTATGCTAACCTTTTCTTTTTTTCAAATGTGTACACAGTATTATTTGTTTTTATTCACTGGTAGGTAGTCTGTGTCTTCTGTGTGAGCCTTTACTTAGGTAAACATAAATGCTAACATCAGCATGCTAACATGCTCACATTGACAATTACACATGCTGATGTTTAGCAGGTCTAATGTTAACCATGGCATACTGATATTTGCTAATTAACACTAAACATCCTTATATTTAAATGTGGAGGTTTATTTAAATTCTTCATGTAACAATCATTAGTTTTGCAGGTATTTGCTCATAAGCCAAAGAACTGGACAAATAGAGATTTTGACCTGTGTTATGGCAGCATGGTGATACAGATTAGCGTTGTCACCTCACAGCTAGAGGGTTGTGGGTTTGAACCTACCGGCCGGTTGGGGCCTTTCTGTGTGAACACTCCCTTTGCCTGTGTGGGTTTCCTCTGGGTGCCCTGATTTCCTCCCACAAACCAAAGACGTGCAGTTTAGCCCTCTCTATGGTCTAATGGTTGACTGGGTCTGAACTCACTCTACTCCACCTCTGTGTCAGCTGAAATCAGCTCCAGCCTCTATTAAAAAGTCTGGTGATCACCAAGATGACTGAAATTCATCCTGGGGGGAACATGAATATGTCCATCAAACTGTTGTTCAGATATATGTGAACCTCATGGTGGCACTTCTCTGGAAAGTCACCAAAGTGATTAGGGATTCTTCCTTTTGGCACCATGAGTGACTGTAAAAAACGCCATGGCAATCCATGCCAAATAATATTTCAAAAATAATATTTCAGTCTGGATAAATGTGGTGAAGTGACCAGGGATTGCTATCCATAAAGCCTCGACTAAAAACTGATCTTCTCCAGCCTATGCAGAGTTGATCTTCAGGCAGCTGACAGAGAGCCAGTCACTGGAGCTCTCCTGCTCTCCCCAGCATGAGCACGGCAGCCTGACAAGCCTCCACCTTTACCACCGAGGTGTCCAGAGCCAGACGACCCTGCTGTCGATGGCTGAGGGCGGAGAGCTCAGGGTTGACCCGGAGCACAGGCTGCGTCTGCAGCTCGGTGGAGGGCTGGACTCTCTGCAGGTCAATGTGACCATAACCCATTTACAGCCCAGTGACACGGGCTTCTACATGTGGGAGCTGAGCTACAGAGATCATCCTCAGACCATCCTCAGCGCTGAAAAGGTTTTCTTGTTGGTTGAAGGGACAGGTATGTGGCTCACACACCTCATGATTTTCAGTACTTACACTTTGCTGCAGTTAAATCCAAGTACCTCTGTTCGGATCTGAATGTGTACTGGTGTGTTTGTGCTGCAGGGAGGTCATGCCAGTGCTCCCCCCGTTACCCTCCACTGCTCTTGACCATCTTTACAGCAGCAGGGCTTCTTCTGCTCATCCTCAGCTGGCTGGCCGTAGAGAAATCTGTGCGTATTTGCACTTTTTATTTTAATATTTCATTCAGCACAGATGCAGATTTAACTGGATGGATCGCCCTCAGTGTCACAACTCTCTTGTATCTGACGTCTCTCTTCTCTTCTTGTCACATCATTTTGCAGTATTTCTGAGTTACTGACTTGCTTTTCAGGCAGCAACCACTGTAAATCAAAATGACACAGACAGCTATACAAGTGAGACATATTAAGTTGACTATCAATTAATGTGTCAGCTTTAATTGAAGCCTGACAAACTGACATCTGCTTTTGCGAGTGAGCAACTCAGGCCTGGTAATTACTGGGATCATTGATGCATGAGTCACAAAATCTGTGACATTATGTAAAGTGGCAGAGGGAAAATTCTATAAATCTACATGAGTATCCCAGAGGAAAAATGAAAGAGCAAAAAAAGATCAGTAATCAGACGAGAACTCGAGAGTGGTATCTGGACCACAGACAATTACAACAGATGACAAATGATTATTTTTTGTTTAGCTTGATGTCTTTTTTCTGAAAAGACAAAGTTGCTGTTGTGAAGGAGTAAAATCTAAAAAGTGCCATCACTCACAGAAAGTTAATCTGCAACAGTTGTGATAAAAAGCAAAGACGTCACGATGCCTGAATCCAGCTTCTCAAATAAGAAATACTTGTTTTAATGATTGCAAACTGAGTATGTTTTGGTTTTGGAGTGTTGGTTGGATAATGTGATGGACATTTTTAACACTATCCACACATTTTATAGACAGAGATGAATCGATTAATCAGGAAAACAATCTGCAGATTAGCTGATAATCACCAAAGATAAATGTAATTAATACATACTGCAGCCTGAGGCCTTGAGGATAAACATACAGAGTAAATATTAAGTGCAGAAACTTGTTAATATGCCACACTGAACATACATGAATTCCAAAATAAGTAAGAAATAATGTTATATGTTGTAGGTGAAGGCGAGGCGTCATCACAGACTGCAGCCTTCTGTTCCCATCTATGAGGAAATGACCAGGAAGCAGCAGAGCGCCGGAATCCCCCAAAATAACCTTGAGGCCCCCTCACACCTGGAGGAAGTCAACTTCCCCGTGTACGCTAACCCCAACATCCGACAGCCACAGGACAACTACTACGCCTGTCCCAGACAGCTCGCCCTCAGAGCCTGACGTGACTTCTGGCACCGAACTAACGGTGCAGCAAACACGTACAGGAAACTACAGCAGCTCCACCGCAGAAATACGAGCGAGAGGTGACTTCTCATCCAGGAAATAAGAAAGATCTGTTTGGCGGAAGAGAGACACCAAATAACCAAACGGCACATCTTTAACAGCCAAGAAAAAAAAAGCTATTTTATTAATATTTGAAAGAAGCTCCATAGTTCATGAAAACATTTGTTTCGGTGCATGTCATTTAACAATCACATTCTATGAGGAGAAAGAGATATACAGAGAGAAAAAATAAAACATTACAAGCCACTGACTTTTCATTAAATCTCAGTACAGACATTTTTACTTAATATTAAAAAAAGGCCCAAAAAAAAAAAACAAAAAGAAAAAAAAAAGCAGCCCTAAATTCATATCCCCACCCCACCCCACCCTCCAAGAAAACCGTAACAACTGAGAAAAAAATAACCCTTGAGGGTGACAGGCTAGAATCCCACAGTGCTAAAGAGTGAGACGCTCATTGGTTTTAGGAATACACAGCATGGCGATGTAGCGCTAGGTCAATCTGAATTAGGGAAAGGAAGCTGGAGGCGGGGGCTCGACATGAATCATCTCTCCACCCCCCACCTCCACCCCCTTAAAAAAAAAGAAAACAAATAAAAACACATTGGATCCCAAAAACCCCTGCAATAGATCAGCCATGTAGAAGTAGGCCATAAAAACCCCATCTTCCAACCCCCCCACCCCCAAAACACTTGTGCATAGTTTCATGATCCTTTACAACCAGCTCATGTTTTACAAACATCCTCCAAAATGTGAAAAATGTTCCACAAAAGTCTGATTTATCTAGTAATAATACCCGCTATGGGAGAATGAGAGAAAGAGAGAAAGAGGAAAGAAAGAGTAATGCACAATGTTCCTGATTCAGTCAGGACGGGACCTCATTAAGAAAACACAATAAAGATTCAAACATACAGCATTTTGCATGTTATTCACGGTCTTTTTTTAACAATCAAAATCATTGACCTTTTTTTTGTTTTTAAATGTAAAGCAATTTTAATATATAGATTTATATATAAAGCACTCCATTTTCATTTAAAGTCCATTATTTGGTTATTATGTAACTGCTACGGATTTAGAAACAAAAGGTATTTTCTCTTCTTCTGAAATCCATAACTTTCAGTGCTTAGAATTGTTTCTTTTAAATCATCCTTTTTTTTTCTTTTTTCTTTTTTTTTTTTTAACTCATCATAAAAATGTACATTAAAATGGCGTGGAGTTGGTACTCTGGAACCCTGGCCTTCCTGAGACAAGATCCACTTTTTCGTGTGTGTGCAAGATAGTGAGCAATTATGTCTTTTTTTCTTTTCTTTTTCTTTTCTTTTTTATACAAAAGAAAAATATATATAATCAACATAAAACATACAGGCTTCAGATAGTCCATGAAATCAACATTAACACAGAGCAAAGAAGGTTAAACAGAACAAGACAACACTGTTCAATCCCAGAGTTCTGAAAGTAGCACAATAAATCTTCATTCTGTGAAGTGTTGCACTTTTTTTTAAAAATGGAAGCATTTGTCCTTTTTTCTTTTTCCAACATTCCCATGGTTTAATTCTTTTGTGTTGCTGATTTTTTCTGAACTCCAGAAAAAAAACAAAGTGTTTGTAAACTGTCAGTGGCCTTGCAGGAAAAACAAAATAACAACATGAGCGAATTGAACATAAGTGAAAACAGAACGAAAGCTAACAAACCAAAAAGGTAGGCACCTCTGAAGTGAGCCCTAGAAGCCAAGGCTCAGTCTGATGTCTTGTCCTTCACTCTCTCCGTTGCTCAGATTCGGGAGAGCTGAAGTCCTTCTACCCCAATCTATGGCCACAGGTCTGCAAAATACTTTTTTTTTTTGCTGCATTTTTTTTTTTTTTTTTTACACATATGTGATTTTTTTTTTTTTTTTTCAGTTTTCTTATTTTTTTTAGGTTTACAGTCTGAAAAATGGTGCAATACTCAATTATGATCCATACTTTCTTGGATTATTCCACAATGAAAGCCACTAAGGTAGATAAACATTACATTTTAAAAACACACTTATTTTAGTCCTTGAGTAAACATTTACACATGAACTGTCCCCGTCTCCCCTCAGTACTTGTATCATGTTGTTCGTTTAGCTGGATGAGGGGTGAGGCCGACACTCAGTGCAACGCTAGAGGCTAGTAACAATTAACATCAGAATATATTTTTGACAAGCAAAAAGAAAAAAACAAACAAAACAAATCAACAACAAAAGTATACTGAATTGAAAAAGAGTCACAAGGCGGAAAATCCTCCGCTGTAATCACAAGCTCTCACACATATTTTCACCTCACACACCAAACAGTCATTCATACAACATACAGTACAAGCAGCCTTGTGCAAACACTCAAATACAACAGATGTAAATTTGCCTTTATATCGATCTTTGTTCTCAACAATACTCGTATTTCAAATTTAATTCACTCTGAACCGATGCTATCAAAAATCTCTGAAGTGTATGAATGAGACAAAAAAACCACTACAAAAAGTGTTCACATTACATTATTGGCGCTTCTTTTGATTCAAGTATTTGTTTTCATTATTTTGTATTACTCTGATATGTTTATGATCTTGTCTTCTGGGAAATATAATGTTGAGGAGGATACACAGGGTACGGGCTGAAGGCAGGGCAGGGAGGGGGAGGGCTTAGGCTAAGTGGAAAACAGAAGGATCTAGCCATATACACATATACACTCATTATGTAGTCTTGGTTGTGTACTGTATATGAACTAGCATGTGCATATTCAACCCAGGCCTTTGCTTTCTTTTTTTTTTTTTTTTTTTTTTAAAGAGAGATTTGCTAATTCAACTCTTTTTGGGGCCCCTGCCCCACACCCTTGTCTGATCCATGATTGAGAAGCATATTTTGCTCAAGCTCCAGTTGCCTTTGAGTCCGTGTGACTTTAAAAAAAAGGGAGAGCATCTTATTTCCAACACTAGACAGGTAGATGAGAGTGCAGGTGAGGGGTGTGGGAGGGGCCGAGGCTCTTAGTGCTGGTGCTGCGCCAAGAAATCCAGGGCACATCTGAGACTCGACCTCGTCCCAGTCATCCATCCTCCCACTCTGTTCGACTCCCCGCTTCAACGCCAGTTCCTTGATTCAAGTCCAGTGTGGAGTAAATGCAGGTTATCAGGAACAAACACACAAACAGACAACACAGGCAATAGTGATTGTTTTGTTGAATGATGCGAGTCTAAAGTGACTCTGGAAGAGGGCAAATCCCAAAAGTTTTAAGACTTGGTACCAAACTTGAGGTGTGTCCCTATTTCTGCTGATACACCGGGTCCCTGCTTGGACCCTGACCCCAAAGCCAGATGTGCAGAAATGACCTGTTATATATTGGCTGGCACAACCTTCAGGTTGGAGGTCCAAAGTGAACCACCGGGATACAGCTTCCCCACCTGTGGCCCAGAGAACGAGCCCAGGTGGGGCGAGAAGGCGGCAGCTTGCTGAGAAACAGAACACAGGCATCTCAGCCTCGGAGTGCACAGCTGAAACAGACCTTTTTTTTGTAGTTTCTAGTTTTTGCGAAAACCTTGATGATAAAGAAAAAGATGTTTTTGGTTTTTAAAGAGATGTACCCGATGTGACTCATAAACAGTGCACAGACACATACAGGCCATACCCCCGCCCCCGCCCACCCCTCCTCCTGCAGCCTGGTTTTCCACTAAATTTCCAGTCCCCTGCTGGCAAAAGACCAGCACCATTCATCTGTCCTGCCCTTCTACTCCTCAAGCCTCCTACGGCTGGAGCTTGTGGTGTACGCCCCGGCAGCAATAAAAGAAACTTAAGTCTCATCACCTTAAAGATAAATTAGGATATGGCAAGGTGGAAGGAGATATTTGTAGATCAGTTGGCACAAGACTGAAGATGTGACTCTGTTTGCCAACGACTAATGCCTCCAGCAGGTCATTTAGTGTCGTCTAGTAGCTCTGTCCACACAGTGGGAGACTAAACCCTTGAAGAGAGGCTCTTTCAGTGTCCCTTTCATTTGATCCAGGGGGTTTTCAAGGGAAGCTGCCTGGTAGTAAAGTTCGAGAGATAAGTGAAAATTGGCAGATGTGGGAGATGGCTGTGATTTTCTAGATGGCTGTGAACGAACCTCCTTGTCTTTGCATAGAAATGGAAGGCTGTTATCAGTTGAGGTGGTTCTAAGTGTAACTGAGTGCTCCCAGAGTTAAACATAAAGCACCAGCGTGAGTGAGGCCCATCAACACTAACGGATGTGTGTGTTATGAGACAAACACAGAGTGGAGGTGGGTTCCCCAGGATGGACAGAGGAAGTTGGCTCAGTATCCTGGAGAACCTTTGACTACACAACCCTTCCCACTTGATTTGACTCTTCAAACCCCATCTGACTCCAACAACCCCACACAAGGAACTCCCCAAACAGCCTTTTTTACTGAGATCTGCAGTGCTTCATATGGCCTTGCTGCACAGCTGAGGCGTACCTCTAAACTACACACTGCTTCTGCCTCGGAGGCAGTGGGAGGGGCAGGAGAGAAGCTGAACACTGCATAAAGACCAATATCAAAAAGCCGTGAAATCATCATCAGAAAACAATCATTATCCATATCATCAATGATAACAGCAACAATATCAGCAAACTTCATGACAATAATAAAATAAAAATGCACACTGGCAATTCCATGAAACCAAGAAAAACAAACAAACAAAAAAAAACCCACATCAAACACCTCCATCTCTGGCTAAAGTGATCCTTGCAGGAGAGAGACAGAGAGAGAGAGAGTGGAGTTGGAGGTTGCTGAGGACAGACTCTGGCGCAGCAGTAGTAGTAAATTTAATACAGGTGGGCCAGTTCTGAAAGAGCTGCTCTTGGCCTGGAGGCCAGGGGGAGGAAGAGGAGGGAAGCAAGTCCGTAGGGATCCGCAGGGAGGCAGCGAGCAAGCGGAAGGGTGGGGTGAGGGCTGCTGCAGAGCTCTGCACTCTGCAGCAGGCAGGCACTCAGTGGCCACACTATCACACAGGTTGGCAGGGCCTCCAACAGAAAGAAGACAACAACAAAACAAAAACAAAACAACAACAAAAAAAAAACAACGAAGATGCCGATCCTCCCTGCTGGACCCAGTAGAACATAAACACGTTGAGCGTTTCCAGACACCAAGGCTAAAGATTTCAAAGTATGCAATGTAACAGTGATATTTACTTTGATAAAGACGGTGAGGATGAGTGCTTTGGGGTCTTTCCCTGCTGCACCCATGATCAGTTGAGTTAGTTCTTTCTTTGTATTTCCCTTCACTTTGCTACCATGTTTGACATCCTTCCTGGTCCCACCGACTTGAGGGAAGAAGGATTGGGAAAAAAAAACAAACAAAAATCTTCACATCCATGTTAAGTTAAAAAATAAGTATATAGAGAAGCCACTAAGCAGATTGCTTTTTTGTCCTTGTTTTTTCAGTTTTTATTTGCCAGTGTTGCTTCTCCTTTCTTCTATTCGTTGGCATTAAGGGTATAATGAGCTGCAATGCTCTTGCTAAGTGCTATGATAGACCACCTATTCACAAATCTTTGCTTCATACCTTTCTACCAATGCAAATTTGGGCAAAAAGAAAAAAAAAGGTCATCTGGTCTTCTGGGGTAAAAAGGAAAACAGGCTCCTCTCATTTTGGTTTGATGCCTTCTCCCCAAGCACACACACACACACACCCACACACAAACAAACATACAGAAACACACACACCTGTCCCTCCTTTTCCCCCAAAACTAGTCACTGGCATAAATGTGGAGAGTAGGCTGGCTGAAGAAGTGCTTTGTGTGTACGTCCTTGTATCATGGACAGAGGGTGGTTGAAGACCAGCTTGCTACTCTCCTGAGCTCACACACTCTCGGGGGGGGGGGGGGGGGCATGAAAGGGTAGTAGTGGCAGTTTTAGGGTGGAGGAGGGGGTGCAGGGCAGATAGAGCTTTTGCAGTTCAATCATTCCTTATAGTCTCCTCTCTTTCTGTGAGAGGCCATGGTACGGTGCTTGGACGGTAGAGTCTGTGGCTTATATTGCACGTCACTTGAAATGGTGTTTTTGCAGGTGGAGCACAAGGGGGGGCGGGGGTGGGGTGGGTCATTGACTACGCACTGGTGGGAAACATTTACGACTTGAGGTTTTCCACAACATCAGTGAGAGGGTCCAAGACTGAGACCAAACTGCGAGTTCCCTCGCAGATGAGTTGAGGTGCATTGAAGTATTTGTCTTTACAGTTCCTTAGTAATAGCAGTGGTTCATTTTGTCATCCATCACGTCTATAACTGTACATGCGACAACCCCGAAATTCTCCCCCCACCAGGTAGGATTGACAGACACATTTGAATAATATCAGTTCTTAGCTTTGTTTGCAATGGTTTAAAGAAGAAAAATAAAAAAACCCAAAACCACTACAAAAATAAATGGCTTGAACACGGCGAACAGAGTTGCATCATTCCCTTTGAGCGTCATGTGGGGAACTAAATCTGCTTGCAAAATGCACTGAAGTTGTGAGCTGTGGTTGCTTATGATAAGCCTCAGCAGCATGTACTCTCCACTCAGGTTTCACTGGCTCAGAAATAAGGGTGTGCAAGTGTCCGTATGCTTCTTCACCAAGTACAGTGAGTGAGGATAGCAGGGCAGGAAAAGAGGTTAAGGCTAATATTAGTGCTGAGAGAAACAAATGTTGAGTCTGGACCAGCTGAAAGTTCGACAACCACTCTGATTGAAGGGTTTTTACTTTGGGAATGATGCCTTTTAATGGATTTCTGAGGTGCAGTATGATTGCCTCAAAAGGCGGAGAGGGATTATGCAAGTTTAAAGATGGCAGCTCGTCATTGTGTCAGTTTGACTGAAGTACATGTTTCACACGGCGAGTTCTCAAAAGTTCATTTCTGTGAAAAGTTCTCTTTCTTTGTTGAATGAAAGACTCCTTCCTGTGTCTCCAAAAGCAAGAGCTGAACACTGTGACACCAAAATCTCTCACTGAGATTCACAAAAGAACTGTGACTGAAATGTCATTAAAAACCAAAAAGGAGTAGAGGAGGATGGCGAGGGTGAGCAGCGAGGATGGAGCCTCGTCCTCCTCCAGTCTCTCCTTTTCACCGTTAACACCCACACTGATTATCTCCACAATGATTTGCAAGGTTTTTGCTCCTGTTGGTGTCTGTCAAGCCTGGGCTCTTTGTCCTACATGGACTCCCCACTCAGCAGGTCCCCAGGCAGCAGCGTATTGATTGGGGTGGGACTCCCCATGACGCGTCCCTCCTCTCCACTTGGGGGTCCCCACAGGCTGGAATACTGCTGCACGCCACCCCACAGCAACTCTCCACCCGTCTTTGACCCTCCTGTTCCCAGGCCACTGCTACTGCTGCTGCTGCTGCCATTGTTGTTGTTCCAGTGGGGAGAGTGACCTATGGGATGGGATGCTCCAGATCCGGCCCCACCCATCCTTGTCTGATTGGTGCCTGGAGTGGCCTGCCAGCTGGTTGTTCCGCCAAGCAGCTGGCCCTGTGCAAAGAAGCGGTTGACTTCCTCTTCCCCAGCAAACTCTGCCAGGATGGTGGTGTTCCCGAGCACGCACCTGGATGGAGATGAGAGGTAAAACACAGGTGAGCATTGGTTAAAACTTCTTAAAAATCAGCTAAGCCAAACACCTTGAAGCAGTTCATTATGAGACGTACATGTGCAGGGACTTCTGAGCCTTGGCAGCTTCATCCTTGGAGCTGTAGCGCACCACAGCGTTGCCCTGTGTCAGGTTGAGGTGGAATGTGATGAGGGGGCCGTGCTGCATGCACAGTGTACGCAGAGTCGAACCGTCAATCTGGGACACAAACACGCCCACACAGGGCCATTAGTGGAGAGACACAGCTCATTCTCTGTGAGGCTTAAATGCTTAAGCACTAATGGAAAGCAGCTGATTGTAAACTGTTACCTGCGGAGTGAGGTTCCTCAGAACCAGCCAGCTGCTGGTCCTGGTGGAGCTGTCTGTACTCCACGTGGTACCTGCTGTGTGTAACAGAGACACAGACATTTGTTAGCATGTAAGTTTATGCTTACCAAGCTCATCTGAAACCAAAACAGTTACTTAAACTGAATGGGTGGCGTTGATTTGTACTGTGAGAAAAGAAAAAACACCCAGTGTCAGTTAACATCTGTGCAACCACAAGATTTTCTTCAGTTGCTGACAATCCTGCCTACTCTGTACTTCAAAACTGGAATGTGGTTGTACACTGCATCAAGGTGCTGCTTGCTCCTCGAGTGTGCTGACACTGCAAACTTCATAGCCATATACATCAATGCACTGCCTCCATAATCTGACCTTTAGACAACTCACATTTCATGAGCGTAAGAAATGTCTTGAACTTTGTCTCATAGCTATGCGGTACTGTATGTCTCACCTACTTCAGTTCTTTTTTATTTTTATGTCCAATATTTTTATATAAAGGACAAAAACATTAGCTTTTATGTAATATGCTTGCAAAAATAGCCGGCAAAAAATCCTAAAAGTCTATTCTTTCACCACTAAAATAAACAGTTTTTTCTCAAGAAATAGTATTGTAAGTGAATTGAGAACACACATTAAGTACAATGTATTTTTTAAAATTATTGTCATAATAAGAGATAATTATTAAATAAGTTCACCAGGGGTTTTGACAAAAATGTAAATGGAAGCTGGCTTTATCTGCTTGAATACTTTTATCTTCTTTATTTACATTTAAAATGTTTGTAAAAATACATATGAAAAAGTTCTAAAGTTATGGCTTTGGTTAATGATGGAGCCTATTGAGATTGCTCAATTTACACTATTTAATCAGAAATATTTCACTTGAGGACTACCTGTGGTGTAAGAGCTGCTCCAGCCTTGGGCCAGCCCCAGAGAATTGGCACCCCAGGTCGAGGAAGGCTTGGTGTTGGTGAGGCCAGGTGGGGGGCGGGAAGGGGCCGTGTTGCTGCTCCGGGGCCCCTGGGGGACCTTCCACAGCTCGTGGGAGAGAGAGGCCTGGCTGTGAGAAATGGGGCCTGGAGACCAAGTAGATTTCATCTCTGACAGTTTACCTGGATGGAAAAAAGTGAGGGAAAGGTTGGTCTGAAGGACCAAATGACTGAACGACAGCTGCTCCCACAGGAGGGAGTCCCACAGAGCAAAATGATCAGACTAAACAGTTCTCTCATATTTGCCCAAGGGACAACACTTCCCATGCCACACACAAGGAGGAAAAAGATACACTAGATACACTAACACCACAGAGGAAAAATGCACTGCATGAAAGACAAAGTTGAGAGGGAGAGAGCTCAAACAAGGGTTATATGTAATCAGGAGCATCAGTGCTACCGATTACATATGAATGAATGAACAGGAGACTTGGTTCTCCAGTGAGTGGTTGGGGCTCTGTTTGTTACAGTAACAGGAGGGAGAGGATAATGTTGATTTGCAGTGATTCAGCTACTGCAAAGTGGGGAAAGGACGTTATGGATAAACCATGTACCTGCATCGTCCGTCTCCGGGGACGACAGATTGAACGAGCTAGTGTAGGCACTGACTGGCCAATCAGAGGAGGGAGGCAGAGCCTCGTTCTGAGATGAAGTGGGAGAAGAGCCTAAGCCGATGCCATCAACACAAATAGACAAGACACAAACAAATAAGGAAAAAAATAGCAGAGAGAAAATGGAGTAAAGGAAAATGCACAACAAATGATGATAGTAAGCTCATTTAAAAGAGAAGAGGATAAACTGGTAAATGACAATGATTATAGAGGCAGTTAAAAGTAGGAAAATAAAGAACAAAAGAACAAGAAGCAGGCTTTCTGGTGGCAGCAGCTGCGTGATACTGTCAGACAAGTTTAGTGGGTTTACAATACATGAGGACACAGCTTGTTTTACAAATTCGACTTGGATTCACTGTGTTTTGCTATACTGTGACATGGCTCTTGACTGGTAGGCCACGACCACAACACAAAAACTTAAGCATCTTTACTAGGACACCTTTTTAGCCCTTACTTGAAAACTCTTTGACCCATCTCTCACCTCCACTCCTGTCCCGTAGCAGGTAGCGGTTGACATCTTGGATGTTGGTGTTGATGGTGGGCCCGCTGGGGACACTGCCGGGGGTCACGTTGGGGTCAGTCTCCGGGTCGATATTCTGGAGGCCCTTCCAGGGCACACCGGGGCAGAACTCTGAAAATCAAAAATGAAATGTTAAAAACTTTTTTTTTTTTTTTTTTTTGGTTAACAATATTAAATATTACCCACTGATAATGTAAAATCTGTAAATAACTGACAGCTACCAACTACCTGGTAATCAGGCATCAAGTTCTGGTTGCTGACATTGAACTGGATGGATTCTACATTTTAAGTGCTACAGAGAAGCAATAATGGTCCCATGTACTCAATATTTCTGGCCCCCGAAAGCTGACAAACCATGAACACTGAGTGCTTCACGCTCTAACCTGGTGGCCAGTTGATATTGGTCCCATTGGCCATCTTGTCACTGCTGCTCTTGCCCTGCCCCCAGCTGTCTGGGGGGACCAGGGGACTGGTAGGTGACTCTGAGCTGGACATCAGGTTGTAGGGACTGTAAGAATCCTCCAGCTGATGGGGCTTACCAGGGGGACCCAGGTTGGCACCTGAGAAAAGTTAAATTAAAAGTGTAGAAGTTGAGATCAGTGAAATGTTGGAAATGTTTTGAATTTTCTTTTCCAACCTTACTTTTCATGTAGTGGTCTGATTATATTTAAATTGATACATATTTAAATCATTCTGTTTTTAACATTTTTAACATCTTTCTTGCATATGGTATGGTGTTGGTCACACAATAAGCAGAAACTTCCTGGCTGACCAACTTCCCAAATCTGCATCTTGCAGGCTGTAACAGGTAATAAGGTGTAAAAGGTGAAAACGGGGCTTAATGTGAAAATTGGAAATGAAGATTACTGAAAGGGAGGAATACCTTGTTATTGTTGTTTTTAAAGGAAAATGATCAGTCATCATATATACAAACTTTGAAATATGAACATACTTGAAACAATGTGCTCTCTAGTGGGGATTTTCCATTACCCTGGATTCCCTTTCTTTTCTCACCATGCTTGCCCAGGTTGGGCTCTAGAGGAGAGGAGTTTCCAGAGAGGCTTTCGATGGAGTGGGGATGCGTCCACTGTGACAGGCGCGACTGAGGCTGGGGGGGTTCCTTCATAGACAGACTTCCCACCTCCATGCAGTTTACATTCATGTTTGGATTCAGTCCAGCTGAGAGGACAGAGAGATGTTACTAGACAAGCCCACAAGGTTTGACACAGCGTTTTCTATTTTCCATTAAAAGAGAGGTTAATGCCACTCACAGAGAGAGTAGGGGCTGTAGGTGTTGGGAGATGACTGCGGCTCTTTGGTCTGCAGGTCAGGGAGGCCTGGAGCCTGGGGGTGACCTGGAAATGAATCCAGGCTGGATTTGGCCCCACCAGGATGCAGGCCCGAGTGGGAAGGGGGCGGCTGCTGTTGCTGCTGCTTCATCAGCAGAGCCTGGGCCAGCTGACGCTGGTGCTGTTGGATCTGCTGCTGCATGTTATTGATTGTACGTGCAACCTGGGATGATATCACAATGGAAATATATTAATATATATCTATAGGATCTCTAGTGTGCAGGTGTAAGGTAAAACAACTGAAATAAACTTAGTCTTTATACAATAGTTTCACTTTAGTCAGCGTAAAATAGCTGACATTATTTTACGTGACATAATAATGTAAGTAAATTTAGGATTTTCAGTGATCAGAGTGAGTAACTGAGCAGGGAAGAAAAGAAAACTGAAGGTAAGAGGGTAAACTTACTTGCTGCTCTTGTTGTCGAATGGGGCCAGAAACATTGCGCTGCGCCTGCAACATCTGCTGCTGAATTTGTAAACGCTGGTATGCCTATGAATCAGGTACAAGACATCGTTTCAATGTCAAAAGATGTTACGGTGTCTGGAAACCCAGTTATAATACAACACTACCCAAACATATGTATATATTTTTAATCTAAAAATACTCCTACTGCATTTGTTTTTGTAGGTTTAAAGTGAAAGCAGAGAGGGCAGAAATGAGACCTACCAGTTGCAGCTGGTAAAGTTGATTCAGAAGGGTCATATGTTGAGGGTTTATTGGTGAGGTTAAAAGTGCAGGATTCAGACCAATGTTTTTTGCTGCAAACTGTAAGAGCTGTGCTTGAACCTGTGGGCAACAGATAAGCTCATTGAAAACACAATGCTTTAACACACTTTACATGTAAAACAGAGCATGTGTTTAAATTCTGTGCATACACTGTCTATGTGAACATGAGGGCACATGTAATACATGAATAGCGAAAATAGTCTGCCCCTTTATTGATATTTATATAAGTTCAAAGAGGCCTGAAGGGATACATAATAAATGAGAAACTCATAGTGGAGACAATTTTTAAGAGTGTAATGTGAATGTAAAATATTTATATATACATACATTAAAACGCTTTGGGTACTAATGTGTTTACATAGTAAGTGAGAACTGAAGCTGCAATTGTGTTTGTGTGTGTGTCTACCTGAGGGGAGAGAAACTGAGGCACTTGAGCACGTAGACTAGGCTGAGAGGAACTGAGAGGCGGCACTGGTGGCTGAGGAGGCGGCTGCGGCTGCTGCATGGCCCGGGCTTGTGCTGCTCCACCACCGCCAAACATTCCACTCTGCATCTGCTGGACAAAGTAAGGATCAAGAGAGAGTTAGTCAACCCCTGCTTCAGTCAAACACGCAGGCTATTTCTACCACCATGAGCTTGACAAGGCCACAGAGTGCCAGCAAGTCCTTAAAAAGTCTTGAAATCAATTATCTACATTCATGGGTTTCAAATGTCTTAAATTTTTTATGTCAAGTTGCATCAAAATATATGATGTCTAAAACAACTTTGCCCTTCATAACATGCTGAGGCACAGGGGCTGAAATAAAGGTTTAGACATTGAACACATTTAGTCAGGTATACCATTCAAACACACCAGTTAACCATCATTAAATTAAAAACTAGTACATTTTTTTAATACAAATGAATGAATCACCTTATCCATGAAGGGCAAGCGAGGTTCTGCTGAGGGGTCTTTGGAAAGAAGCGGAGGCCGAGGGCAGCTCATGGGCTTGTTGATGAGCCCGTTGTTGTAGTCGTGGCCAGTTATCCCCATCCCCCGCTTGTCCAGCTCTGTCTTCTTCTCCAGCAGGGCACTCATGGCCTGATCCAGGTTCATGTTGTTGCTCTTCAGAGCCTCCTCTGCTGGATCCCTCTGGAGAATAAACCAGAAAGCATCAGTAATTCAGAAACAAATCAATGCCAAAATGGAGGAAAACTTTGCTTCTCATAACTAATGTTAGTAACACAAATAACACCGTTTAGCCTGATAATTATGTTGATTTGGGTTACTAGTCTCACACATATGTTGTGCATTGAATGACCAATCATAATTAGTGTGAATTCTTAAAAATATGTTGTAACAACAATCACTGATCAAAAGGTAAAAAAATGCTTTGATAAAATCACAGTGTTCCCTCCAAGAATTGACTAACAGCAGTGTAGATGTTTCTAGTGACTTCAACTCACAGGGAAGCCCATGTCTGTCAGCTGTTTGATGAGACGATTCATGATCCAGGCATCTTCTTGCTTCCCTGGGACCTTTCCCTGGCAGAGATGATGACAGAAAAGTATTAGTACCACATTAAATAAAGAATATTTTACAATAAAAATGTAATATCAAAATAGCTTCACACCTTCGGTGGGACCTTTTTAGATGCATTGCCCCAAGAGTTACACGAGGAGTTGCTCTCCTGGGAGGCAGCGCTGTTCCACATGTCTCCCTCCTCAGCATCCCACTGACCCCCCGACAAGTTGAGCTCTTCACCTCCACCTCCCCATCCGTCTTGCATAGGTTTTGGGGCTGGAGAACACATCACAAGAGAGGATGTAAACCAAGCAGCGTTGAGGACACATGCCTTATGTGTTAACTTTAGGATGTTCGTCTTTAATTCAATAAAGCTACTAGTAGTAGTAGATGATATCACACACATATATTTTTATTATATATTTTATGCATATATTATTCTTCACCTCCATATGTTATGAAACCTAAAAACAAGACATAACCTCGGCTATATGAATGGATGTATGTATTCTTTTGGAAGATTTGACCCGATCCAGCTGGTTCAGGTTAAAGTTAAGCATCCAGCCTGTTGTCCTCTTGCTAATAAACTTTCAGTTTTTAAAACATGTATATTAAAATAAAAATAAAAGCAGCAAACTCCAAGCCTTGGAAAATAAACAATTGGTTACATAAACTGAAAATGAAACTCAAACACAACATTATTACATGAAAGTAATCTGAACACTAATAACAGATGGCCACTAGGTGTCAGTGTGGATTTCTGGGTAAAATTTCCACTGCTCTTTCTTCCTTTGTACCATATTGACGTCCCTGAAGAGTATTACTGAACTTTTTTCAGCAGTGCAGCACACATGTGGTGTCATTATTTCTCAAAGACTTAAACACTTCATTCATAATAATTCATAAAACCACAGAGGGTTAAATTATTTACCAGGTTTGCAAGATGCAGATGTCATCGCCGAGTTTCCCCTGCCGTAGCTATCTGGGTTGCCGTCTCCCCAGCCTCCACAACTCCCGGTAGGCTTGCCCCAGGCAGATGTCCCATTGTCCACGCTGACCGGAGAGGGTGCAGGTTCCCCCCAAGAGCTCTCTGATTTTGTGTGGGAGCTGGGTATCTCTCCCCAACCTGGAGGACACACAAGGACATGAGCCTGTCAATAATAATCATTCACTGCCCAAATACGAGAAACTAAAATAAGTTAGGCTATACCAAAGTATTATTATTATTATTATTTTATTTACATTTGAAGCTTCTAGGTGTTCAAATGAAGCTTTGAATGTCTTTTAACAAAATCCTCAATTTTGGTAAAGTGATTCATCGGATTAAATGAGTTAGTATGTTTTTTAATTAAATCAACTTTCTTTAATGAATAGAACATGTCAGATTCATAAACATAAACACATGTGGGAAGTAGGCTAATCCAATAAAGGCATAAAATAAAATGCTGCCCAACTGGCAATTACTTCATCTTTCTACAGTTGCTGGTATGAAAGTGATGATGTCTTGATGGACTGCCGAGCGCCAGGAGAATGCAGACACATAAAATGTACTTCTTTTTTTGGTAATGACTTCACTAATCTAATTTACTTACTACTTTAAATTACTAAATAGTGACAGAGCCAAAATATTTTTTTTATTGTGGCTATACAAGTGTAATTTGTGGTGTTGTTGGTGGACCTTCTCATTAATACAGGTGAGTACCTCCCTTTGTGTGCGGCATGAGAAAGAACTTTTTTTTTCCAATTAAAAATTGAAAATAAAAAAAAATAATAATAATGATAAAAAACTTTTAGATTTTCTCATAAGAACGCAACAAGATATATTCCAAAAACCTATAATAATTATGCTAAAAACTTAAACTTTAACAGTAAGAGACACAAATTATGCTGCTTTTTCAAATAGTTATTGCTGTTATTGTCGAATTTACTAAATATACATTTGCCAAACACATTTAATGGCATTGGGTCAAATTGTTTGTGCTGGCTCATATCAGCATAATTTTGTGCTCAATACAAGAGTGACGCTCATTCTCTCTTGAATCCAAAAATGCTAAAGGTAAGATTAAATCATCTTCATTTACTTAATATGAGAGCCCTTATCACAGCTCTTTCTCCCAGAAAGGAAGTCTTCTTTTTATCGTTTGTTGCTAAATGGCTATCCACCCACAGATGCTTTCAGGCATTCTCACTTCTGATCAGTTAATGGCTGTTAACAAGTTTACATGTGCCTGCTGTATGCCTGACTCAAAAGTCTGACAAGCAAGTTTGTCTTTGCGTGAAGCATATTCAACATGTTTAAAATTATATTTTATTTTTTATTTTAATAACTTTAATAATTGTACATCTTAAAGTGCTGTGTATTTAACTGATAAACCTGCATAAACATACCGCTTGCATTCTTTTTGTGTTTGTTTCTTGTCGATATAAACTGAGTCTTAAATCTAACTGAGCCTCTGGTAAACTCCATCACCGCGTTTATCCTTCTGTTTTGGAGTGTGAAGTGCCACACATGGCAGGAACCTGGACTTGGCTGAGCAGAATGGTTGACAGAGGGAGAAGATGCCCATTTAAGATTTGGCACAGCCTGGCCCCTCTTGGCACGAGAGACACAGTGCTGTCTCTGGGCCTGTGGCAGTGCCAGGCTCAGCTTAGCTCTCTCTCCAGGCAGAGGTCAAGTCCTAAAGGCTGCCCCAAAATTATAGTTAACATTCAACCTTTTAGTATTATGACTGGATGATGTGCTACACTGATTTAAAAAATGGCATAGTGTGATAAAACAAACTTTTCCCCAAACTTTCTGCCTTTATAAACAGTACTGAGGAGTTAGCCCTTCTTGTTTTGTTCCACTATATATTCAATGGCCATTATGCCAGCAATAGGGACTGCATTCAGGTTTTATTGGGAAGCAAATGAATCCAAGGTGGAGTCAGCATGCAGGGTCAAGTGAGGGACAGCAGGGGGCATCTGACCCCTCTCAGCTCCAAGGGGCTTGCTCCACCTCCTCCCTTCAACAACTGACAGATGGTGGCTCCCATGTAATCACACACTTCCGATCAGTCTCAAACAGTTTGTGGTGAATCGCTATTTTCACGAGAGACTTTGTAAACAGCATTCTCGTGCTTCCTTTGGGTACCCATGAGAGGTTGCCAGGGTTACCCATACAGACTTGTCTGGTGTGAGGTGCCTCATGGAGGGACAGGGCTGGTGCCGCTTAACACATTTGGATAGTTGATAAGATGTAAATCCAAAGAGGGCAAACTAGGTCAAGATTTTACCTTTAAGTGGATCAACAGATTGGAGCTTAGCAGTGCACTGTGCTAACTAACCAACAACCAACTTTAATGTTTGACACCTTAACTTTGAGGAGAGGAAAAAATAAATCTACTTTATTTTAAGTAGCATTTTGAATAAGTCAAAGTCACAGTGAAGTCAAAACACTTTTTAAGTTCTAATGTTGACAATAGAATTTATCTGTAGAGTATAAGCAACTGAATCAGCCCAATTTGACTAAACACAAGAGGTGTAGACTATATATACGCACTGCAAAATCAGAGGATTATGTTGTCTTACCTTGAGCTATCAGGGGACCCCTGTTGTGAGCCGGCCCAGACTGGTGCTGGACAATAGGATCCATGGTCCCACTGCTAGGTCCTGGGTTTTGAGAGTTTTGGGTGTGGTTCTGTAAAGGTGCAGGCGGGCCATGATAAGGGTGATTGTGAGAGAGGGGGTGGTTGTTGTTGGGGCCTGGGGGGTTATTGCCTCCACTGGTAACTTTAGCCTGGGACATTCCTGGATTGTTTCTGTCCCACAGGTTGACTGTCTTGTTGTAGGTACCAGGGTCACCCCAAGCTGAGGTCCCATCATCGATCTCCATCTTACGTCGGATTGAAGGTGGGGAGGGCTCTTCCCAGCCTGTGGGCTCAGCTGAGGACTCCTGCTTACTGCCACCCCAGCCTCCACTTTGCTTCACTGAGCCTGAGCCACCCCAAGATCCCATGCTTCCTCCTCCACTACTACCACTGGGCCCATCCTGAGGCTTTGCCCCCCAACCTTGGGGAGGGCCACTAGGACGCTGACAAACGGGCTCTCCCCAGCCCGCATTTCCTCCAGCTCCGGAAATCCCAGGTCCTGAAGAAGGCATTCCCCAGCCTCGTGGTTTTTCCTTCCAGCCTGCTGCTTCTCCCTCCCATCCAGGGTTGGTGGGACTCTTTTTGCTCTCCTCTGGTTCTCTCCAGTCCCCTGCATTATTGCTCCCTCCGCTATTGCCCCAGCTGTGGGATGCTTTGGGTTGTTCTCCCCAGCTCTGGGATGTTGCCTTGATGTGAGAGTCATCCCACCCAGCTGTCTTCTCCTCTCCCCAGGACTGATTCCCATTCTTGGGTATATTAGTGGTGGAGCCTCCTGTTGAAGGGGTCCCCCAGCCACCAGGGCCACTTGGGGGCTTAATGTTGTTGGGTGGCTCTCCCCAGCCAGAGCTAGGCTGGTTGGTAGCAGCTATACTTCCACCCCAACCTGAAGCTCCCTGAGAACCAGGCACATCATTTTTGCTCCCAGGTTCAGTCCTTTGAGAGGGGCCCATGCTCGTGTTGGAGGGCCCCTGGGTATCGCTTGGAGTGGTTTGGCCAGATCCCCATGATTCAGTGCCCACATCATTCTTGCGTTTAGTATCGTCCATGTCCCAGGAGGTGTGCTGGCGAACAGGGGTCTGTCCCCAGCCAGTGTTACACAACACCCTGGGGTCTAGATCCTGGGCAGGCAGCAGAGGAGCTGGATTATCTCTGGATGAGTGGTCTCTGTGCCGGGGATGTCCTTCCATGCTGTCACTGCTCCCCTCACTGGCACCAGCTGTGCTCACAGCTCTGCTCCAAGGACTAGCTTGTGGATCCTGGGGGGGAGAGCTGGGGGCATCCCAGCTTCCCTGGGCCTCTTCAGTGTGCTGCTTCCCCCATCCTCCACCAGACTGGTCACCCCAGCCTCCAGAGTTTCCTGATCCACCTCCTCCATGGCCCCAGGCAGAGTCCCAGCCAGGTGCCTCCTTAGATGAAGGTGCCTTTGAGTCGCTACTGTTACCCCATACTGAGGTGCCATCTTCTCCATTGACCTGTGGGCCCCCTGGTGGAGGCTGCCCCATGGAACCCAAGCCTACAGGTGCACTACCCCAGCCAGGCAAGTTGCGGATGGGGCTGGGGGGTTCCTGCTTATTAGTGTGATTTGGTCCATCAGTTTTAAGGTTCTGAGGTTCTGAACTGAAAGACACATTCGTGGACGGGGAGGGGTGTGGCTCTGAAGTGTCAGAGGCCATTATGCTACCCCAGGCGCTGCCAATCCCCGAGGAGTTGCTGTTAGTGTTGGCTCCGGTACAGGTGCTGGTCTGGGCTGGAGAGGGGCCAGGTGGATTACAGAGGTTGGGTGTAGGTTGTGGAGGTGAAATGGTGTTGGCTCCCCCTGAGCTGCCTGCCCCTGTGCCACCTCCATCATGCCCCAACATGGGCCAGGCAGAAGGGTTGGCATTAGGGTTTAGGTTCAAGTTAAAGTTGGTGGTGGAGGATGATGAAGAAGAGCCCCAGCCCCTGCTGCCTCCTCCCCCCACTGGGCTGTCACTCTTCCCTTCACTCCCCACTGAGGACTGAGGGGGGCAGTGGGAAGGTCCAGGCCCAGAGCCCCAGCTGCGACTGGATGCAACCTGGCTAGAGAGCATGCTGGTTCCAGTATGATTGGCAGGGCTGGGCCCACTGTTGGCCTTGCTGCTAAGGTGGTTGGCAGGGAAGTGGCCTGTCTGGCTGTTGGCCCCTGTGGCCATACTCACTGCACTACAACTACTACTAGTACTACTGCTGCTGCTGCTGCTGCTGCTGCTGCTGCCGCCGCTGCTGGTCAGGTGACCAGGGTCAGTGTCCAAAGGGCATCCTCCTGGAGGGGCCTGGCTCTGGCTGAGGGTAATAGAGGGCCAAGCCTCTGTGTCCTTCTGGTCAATGATCAGTTGATCCCAGCCACTGAAATTGGTGGAAGATGCAGCACTTGTGGCACTCCTGTTGGCTGGCAGGTGTCCCCAGAGGGGATTATCATACTGGGCTCCCTGGCCACTCTGTGGGGGCAGTTCTGTATGGGAGGAAAGAAAAACAACAGGACATGAGCATGAGCAAGAGCATGAGCGAAGAGAGGTATAAGATAGAACGTCATCACACCCACATATGCTTATTAAGGTTGAAATACCATGGCAACATGTAAGGTGTCTACTTATGTGTACATAGACTTCACAATATGCTTTATTAATGAAAATACCACCTACACTGAAAATGCAAACACTGAGAGGAGAATGACTAATATGATAGCAGAGGGACCTTTAATTAGAAAATAAATGCAATATTTCTGCACTGCATTTGAACACTATATATTTTCACAGGTCACACAGTTTTCATACATATGTTTCCAAATATGCAATGACTCAAGACAATGCTCTCCATGATGTAACTATGACAAGATGATATTCACAATCACAATGGTGTATCAGTGCTCTCAAAACCAACTGTGCTGAAACTGGAGCAACTCAGACGTCCCTGAAGCTATTTTATAGTCATTATTGCAGATATTGTTCAAAATGTGAAGGAGCTTGTAGTCAAACTGCTTGTGCTGAAAAGACTAGTAATTTCTATATTCAATCACATTTTAAGACCAAAAATCAAAATTGAAACTTAAGATTTCACTGTGATTGCATACAATACTACTAATACTAATAAAGATTACCAAATTTAGAGGCTATCTTGAGTAAATAGGGTTAAAAATGAACCAAGAGGGAATATGTACCACATGCAGAATCTTCTTGTGTCAGTCATTAAATAATGCATGCTATTGTCCTGTATGAATTGAGAAGCCAAGTACTGTATCTTAATAACAGGTCATCCCAGAAAGGACCGTGACATTTTGGAACCACTTTCGAGGAAGTTATCAATGACAGGGGCCATACAGCTGGGTCATCCTTAACTTTTGACCTCCTAACCACTGCAGTTATGACCTCTGCTTGACATGAAGCAACAAAACTCTACACTCGCTCAAGGCAGCCTGTCTCCTCACCAACAGATCAGCCTCAATATGCCTGCAGAACTGCACTGACAACACAAAGTAATGCTGTGACTTATTTCTCGCAGATCCCTGTGGAGTGAGTTGAGCAAGCTCCCTGGAGTACCAGTGTGCATATGGATTGTGTTGGCACAAACTAAGCCCAGTTGCAGATCATGATTGCTGCACTGATGAACCTGCTCCCACCTCATTGCCTCATTTCTGCTGTCCCTGCTGCTGCAGTGGCTTGTTGTTTACATGTGCCTTCACATGCATGCTTAGTTTGTGTGCAAAAAAAAAACAGTGTCACAACTACATGAGGGAAGTGACAGCATTTGTGTACCACCCCTTGTTTTCAAGCTTACTTCAATGCTTGCTAGAGGAGAGAGAGGAGGCAGTGAGAGAGCAGGAGGGAAAAAAGAGGGCACTGTGTTTCTGACACACACAGCGCTGTCGTTCTGTAGCGTCACTCTACTGAGAAGTGCAGGACCGCCATTTTCTCAGTCCTGAACTACAGCCAAAAAAGCTCTGAGCTACCATCTGTATCTCGAACATCGCTGCTTTAATAGCACGGATGTCTCACTTGCAATAACGCAAAACATAAGAACTCAATACTGCATGCCCACAATGCACTGTCGCTGCAGCTTTAATGTTTAAAAGTGCTCTTCCACACAGTGTGTAAATACAATCCACCAAAACAACACAGAAGAGGCACAGAGGAGAGAAAAAACAGGGAGACCAAGAGGGAAGAAGGGGAGATGTGAAACACAGTAGCGAAATACCTGTGGAGACGTGCCTCCCAACCATCCTGTAAAGAGCTAGGTTTTGTGCGACGCAGCGACCATCCTTGTCTCAATATGTCTGCTCGGCTCGCCAAGCTTCTGAGGCTCGTTTCTGAAATGCTGCCAAGAAGTTGCACAGCTCTTGCGCGGCATGAGACAACTCCCCCTCCCTTCCTTCCTCACCCCTCATGCTCGGTCCCTCCCACCAACACTGCTTTGGCTGGGTCTCTTCTCTTCTATCTATTGCCTCCCTCTGGCTTTATTTATATCGTGCTCTATTCCTATCCTGACGGAGGATATTCTCCCTCTCTGGAAAAGCACTGAAAGAAGGCTGGCTGGGGGAGGGGATGGGAGCACTGGAGAAATGGGGGGCTTGGTTAACAGCTGAACGATAAAGCCTGGAGACTTTCATTATGCACTCACGAGGCATGAGGTAACACAAAACAAAAGGGGGACTCCTCTAACCTCCCCCCACCCTCACATCTTTCAACCTTTCAAAACTGTCACTAAATATTTAGCCAAGACCACTCCATCTGCAATTAGCACTGCTACCCACAATGGAAAGCCGCTTGAATAGCAGTGGCGGGCAAGAGAGAGCAAGAAAAACCCCACAAAGGCCTGCTGCACCCCTGGTGCTGGCATAACAATCCTCTCACACATGCATGTGGTTATGTATGAGCAGGCATATCATCAGAACATGCATGATGACAAATGTCTATTTCTGTCTCAATCTATTTGGTAAACACACATCTCACTCATTTCCCCTTGGTTTTGTTGTTGTCTATTATCTTATTAGTGGCTCTGCTGGGTGGCTGGAAGTTCCTGTTGTACTGGAGAGCATTTATGCTTTGGTTGTTTACAGTGTCTTTGTGAACGTCACAATAGTTGCACAGAACAAAAGAAGTACAGATAACAAAAGGAAGGTAGTCCATGTTTATGTTGATCACCCTCCTCCAAGTTGCAAACTGTGCCTTCAAACTCTTGACAAATGATAGCCATAATATTGCTGCCATGGGGTAACTCCACCATTGGGGTATTCCTTCATCAGGTATGGTTTCAGCAACACCTGTAATCCATTATCCAAGTTGAATTAACCGTTGGTAGTCAAGCTGATGTCACTTATTTTCTTCCTGAAGAACGACACGTCGTGACTGATAAGACCCAATCAGTAAACAAATGTGGGTGTTTATGTCATTGTTTCCAAAAGTCTCCATTACTGCCCATCCGGAACTAAAACACCTGGAGTTTTCAACTAAACGGGGTCAGCTGCATTTTCAACAGTATTGATTTTAGGGGTTTTAAAATGCTGGAGTAGTGTGGATGTTAGGTGTAAAAGTAGCAAAAGTTATGAATTTTAAAACCAAAATGTATTAGTGTGGATGTAGCCTATGGTTGAACGGGGAATGCCATGATTATTAGAAGCAGCAGCAGCAGCAGCACCACCACCACCACCATCAAGCTTTGGATAGAAAACTGCTATTTCACTGTGGGCCTTTTTGAGCCCAAGGCAAGGGCATAAAATAAGCAGACTCATATGGATCTAGCCACAGTTCATGATAAGGGGCCAGTGATCTGATCCATAACATGCCACTGGAGCTACAAGGGGCAAAGAGGTTGCATACAGAGACAACAGAGGAAGACATGCATGAGATTTAATAGAAGGCATGGAGGGAGGAGGATAGCAGGGACTGGGAGCTCGGTAAAAGAAAGAAAGGAAAAAAAAAAGAACAGCAGTCCCCTGGATCAAGGCTAGTATTGTTTACAAATGATCCCGGTGCCCACGCAACAACACAATAAGTCAATGTTTGGTAGAGAACAAGAGTCCTTTTATGGCTAAGGTTCAGCCCACTGTGCCTCTCCACTGTGAGGACCTAACATGCGGTGAGGTCATGCTGTGCTACTGCATGGCCACTGGCTCCTTTGTGTGTTAACATACTGTGCGCACAGTGCAGACACTGCATCTACTGTATGGAAGCATACATGCAGGCAAACAAAAACACAAACACACTACTTCCTGAATGCTCAGCAGGCAATTCTTCCTTTTCATGCTTTCCTTCAGCCTCGTAACATTTTATACATGTCCACTTATTCATATTATTCATTCATAATAAGTGGACATGTATGTCCAAAATGCAGGTGTAGTAAGGTGTGTATGGAGGGGGGGATACAAGGGTCATATAAAAGAGGGATTCTGAGGCATGAGAATACAAAGACAGACTGGACAGAAAATGAAAGACAGGGATGGATGTTGAGAGATTGAAAGAGGAAGTAATCTAGGAGGGCTGTGCGGGCCTCAGCTGGACTGATCCTGGCTTAATGAAGTCCCTGAGGGCAAAGAGATGGGATGGTACAGACCTGACAATGCATGCTGCCAGCCAGATGAACAAGCTTTTGGACAGACATACACACATGAACATACACCTCCCAGGAACGTGCTATCTCTGTGTTTAATGATCACAATCCCAACTGTTTTTGGTTTGATGCACTAAACATAAACTGTACAAGGAGCAGCACGAAAAAGCATCAAATAAATGGACACAGTCTTCTTCAAAGAGACAACAGACATGATCAGAGACGATACTTATTATTAAGTCTCAATTGCACAAGCCAATTTTTTTACCTTCTCTGGTTCTAACTTCTCAGATGTGCCAATTTAATGCCTTTCTTTGTCATATATAATAGTAAACTGATCATAGTCTGTTTTTATTACTGTTGGTCATAGAAAAAGAAGCAATTTGTCTACGCTGCCTTGGAATGTGGGACATATAACCGCCATTTTTCACAACTTTTTAATCTCAGGCACTGAATAAGAGTATTGAATAATCAAATAATGATTATAGGTTGTGCAACCGCCTATGTCAAACATCTTTGCAAAACAGCATTTGTCTTATGAAGTATTATTCCAGCGGGGCACTAGCTGGCAAATAAGAAAGTTATCAGTACTAGTGTGTCTAGAACCAGCTGATTTTTATGTTACTAATATTTAAGGGTCTGAGAGTGAGGTCGGGTCAGGGCAGCATTTCAAAAGTGACCTGCATGTCCTGTTTGCCAGCCCAGTGTGACGCAATATGACAAAGCAGAGTAGCAGCCATCAGCCATACACCGAAGCAGCAGAGTTCTGTAGGCTCAGCACACACATAACACTTGATGGTTTTTTCCTTCTGCCACTGCTAGGAATATGCTGAAGTGACACAGACAGATTATTGGATGTTGGCTATTCTTCCTGGAACAAACAACAGCTGCTTAATGACAGGGACTGTACAGAAATATATGCAAGAAATTCTGTTTCATATAGATGCTTTTTTGCTGCTGCTTTGCTGTTAATGCTATGTTATTATCTCAACATTATCTCAAGGGAAAAGACTAACAGAGGGACAAAACGTGTGTTTTGAAAAAGCACACATCTAAGACATCTGGTCGTCATGTTTGCCCGCGAGTATCCCCTTTCTCCTCCTCCTCTAAAGGATAAACCAGGTCAAGGGCTTTCTCCAGCATGCCAGTCTTAAAATAGCATGCTCTCTCACGCCTCCTCTACATGAAAGGGCCCTGGGATATGAATTGTTAGCCAAGCAAATGGCAACATTGGGATGGATATAGGATAATAATAATGGGAAAATCGACAAACATAGGTACATAAGGTATGTGCAGGCTGACTAATCTTCGCTGCCCTGGGGCCAATGAGGGTTTGTGTGAGCTGAGGTGTAGGTTTCGCAGAGGTGTAGGAGGTGAACACGTGCATCAGAGAATGACGAGCACGGCAGAGAGAGCCAGAGAAGCAGGGGTACAGAGCGAGAGAGACGAGATAGAAAAAGGAAAGAGCGAGCGCTGAACATTTGTGGTTAACAGAGAGCTGATGTTTAATCACATCACAAGACGTCCCAGTCCTCTTTGAGGGGATTCCCAAGGCTCTTTTACAGCATCATCAGCAGACTTAAAGAGCACATCAAGTCTAGCCTGCATGCACTCTCCACTAGACAAGCTATTAGCACTTTAGCTGCACTGTTCTTTCATTTGACAAGGTCTGTTTACATTAAGATGTTTTTAGCTGGTGTCGGCCCCTGTTGTGCTTAGCAAGTACAATACCTACGGGTATATAAAACCTTGATTGTTACTTTATAGGCTTTAACTAGGGGGTGTTAGACAAATGAAAAAGGGAGCAGCTACCGCCAACACATTATAGGACAACAAGCTCATTCTTTGATTAGTTTTGAGTCAAACTAAACAAGTCAGAGAAGGCCAGAGCTGCTGAGTGCATTACTGCCAAATAACAATATGCACATAATTGGAGAAAACTGTATGCTTAAAAAAGTCATTTCCATATTCCACATGTTAACTAAAAACCCTCAATGAGGGATGATACTCAAGCATTAAAACTCAGCAGTGGTTGCTGCTGCTTGCCTTTACAGCAGAATAATGCTGCATGGGTCAAGCCTGCAGAGGAAGAGAGTGTTTGTGTACAGGCAGATGTATACTGATACGGACACAAAGACCACGTTTATCAGCCCTACTTTTCAAGAGAGCCGACATGTGACCAAGTAATGAAAGACGAGGTGAGGTGAAGGGGAGTCAGTGGATGGAGAGGAGAGGGAGAGGGGAAAGAATGAATGCAGCTAGTGTGCTTCTACTGTTAGCTATCAGCAAGAAATGAAAGCAATCAGCAGGCACGGCCGTAGGGACAGAGTGATGGAGGTGGGTTTACCAGTGGCACTCTGCATGTGTGTTGAATGACATTTCTGCATATTTTACAAAACAGAAACAGTGAAGTTTTCAAACTGAGGCATTCAATGGTTGAAGACACTCATGGAGAACTGTAAAGTGGAGTGTCATGTGCAAAACTTCTCTGAGTTGCTACAGTATGTGTAGAGGTATATACAGTAGAAAAACCTCCCACTGTATTCCTATCTGTCTTTCAGCCTGGAAGGCCCTCCTGTTTGTCTGTCCTAATGTAATCAATCAGTTCAAAGATGCACAGAGAGCAAAAGCAGAGCAGAGCGGGCCCGCCAGAGAGGGGTGGAGAGAAGCAGCAGCTTTTACCGTAAGCCATGAGTCACTTCAGCCCACAGTACTGGACCTCTGCCATGCTCGCTCTCTCCGTCTTTCTTTCTTTCTTTCCTTCTCACTCAGTCTTTCTATCAGCGCCAGGTCAGGCCCACTGAGGCGCCCAGCCAACTAGCTCGCTTCATAAGGCTCCTCCTCCAAAAACAGGAAACACTGTGGGGCTGGTCAGCAATGCTCAACAAAGAGTGGGAGGATGATGATGATGAGAGGGAGGAGGAGGAGAAAGAGAGGACAGGAAAAACATATCATCTCCATGGAGATAGAGCTGCATTGAAACAGCATCAGAGGGGTTGGGCGATGCTCAGACACACACCTATGCTACAATTTGTTTTCCTTTCCAGATAACGAGAAGTGCCAAATGCCCCCAAAAGAATTTTCAATATGATCATCTTCAAAGAACAGATGATTTTTATATTAAAAAAGAACAGACCTTTATCACTTGGAAATACATGAGAACCTGTTTTATGTGACATGCAGAGCCTCAGGAAGGAAAATACACACACACAGACAGCCAGCTGTGTTTACTCTCCATCCTCTACCCCAGTATTCCTCTATCCCCATTTCTAATTCCCAGCCAGGCAGAGGCAGAGTGAAAATAAACAACAGTCTGCAGCACCTGTGAAGTGCCTTCTCACAGCTCTACAGGTACACCGTCCCGTTACAATCACAGTGCCATGCAAAAAACAAGAATAGATACAGCCAACGTCATTTAAGAATGCCAATTCCAGAATACGCAAAACACGGCCATTCTGTGCGCACCTGAGTCAAACAGCTGTCAGGATGACTTGTAAAAAAACACTATATACCCTATGCATCTATCTATAAAAGAATCAGTGAAGTACAGTGAAGAACATTTTCTTTTACTGGAGCTGTGTAGCTGTGTGAGTTGGATTTCTGGCTTGCCACAAATTGTGCTCGGCTGTCTTGTAGTTGCACAATCTGATTTCCCACATGCTGCTGTCAAAGCATCTGTGACAAACTGTGGCAAGCTTGTTCTATTATTATTTTAGTAGTATTTTACATGTTAAATGTTGGCAAAAACTGTAGACTCCATGTAAACTCCGTGGCCTGTCAACTGATTCATATAGTGTGAGCATAAAAGTCGCAGGTTCTGGCTGTGCAAAAAGGCAGACTAAAACTTGTGACGTGAGTTAACAAAACATGCAAGATTAATAAAAATGCACAGTCTCTGGCCAGCTTACAACTACCTTATTAACATTTCCCTTTGACTTTTTTCTGCAAAAAAATACAAATACAAAAGGAGTAAGAGATAATGACTCGCCAACAGAGTGTCTAGGCTGACCTGTAGGCAGGCTGGTTGTGGAGGAAGAGGGAGAGGAGTGTATGGCTACGGCTGCTGCAGGTTCAGTAGCGGTGGGATGTCCCGAGATGGTGAGAGGCAGGGTCCCGGAGGGCAGAGGCTGGCCCCTCTTCAACAGCTGCTTGTGTTCCTGCTGGCGGAAGCGCGGGGGCACCTCTCTGGGCGGGTAGCGCTGCTGGAGCAGAGTTTGGGGCTGCTGTGCTGTCTGCGGCTGACCTCCGGAGGGGGCGCGCTTGCCATTGCCACTGCTTGGGGGTACAGACGGGACGGCACTGGGGTTCACAGGGGGAAGAGGAGGGGTGGGGTCGAGCTTGGCAGAGTCTGGCACTGTGGAGGTGGTGGGGGGGTGAGAGGGGGGACAGGTAACAAGAGAGCATAAATGCAAGGGATGAGGGAGGTACAGGAGCATTAGGCAAAGCAGAGTTGTTGAGCGCACACTTGCGCCAAAACAATTACTGACCCATTAGTTGATGAGTTGCACTTTTAATTAGTATTTAATTGCGTTTGTCATCTGTCAGCTAAAAACAAATCAAACAAAAAAAAACACTGCATTACTGTTAGTTGCTGTTTTTGCAATACAATCACCAGTACAAGTCTCTTCTGGAAAGCTGCGGTGGCTTAGCATTTCCTTCACTGCTTCTTTTCAAAGCCACGGTCACTTTTGGATAAGGATAATGTTAAATTCAGAAAGGCCAATGAGGAGGTGTCTATAAATGCACAAGATTCGCCATCTCTCCTGGCTGCCTGAAGCATGACTCTAGGCAGTGGTCAGTCTAAACACATGGCTGCTCTTTGGAGAAACAGAGGACTGTAATAATCTCAGGGTGGTACTGTAATAAACCTTCAGCCTTTAGGAACGGCCAAGACACACAACTCTCACAGTCTGCCACGGTGCCTGGTCACAGATTAGACATGATGAGGAGGTCAAGTACCACATAATGGATTTAGATCTGCCTGCTGCATTATTGTGGGCTATTGTCTCCATCAGGACAGTGCTGCCAAGAGTGCCAAGCGCCATCAGCATAAGCTATTCATGGTTTGTGGTGGGTTATGGGCCCTGAAATGATCACCTCTCAGTGCTCAACCAAAGCTGTTTGTTATTAACTGCTCGTATAGCTGTGCAAACCAAGTGCTCGTGTCCCACTAGCTGTACTCACCTCTACTGACAGATTGTGATTCTCTCTGTGTCTGTCTCTCACACTCAAACAAACATTGTCCCTGACCTGTTCTTTTCCATGGTCTGGCTCAAACAGCCAAACTTAAGAGAGGCACTAGTAGTCAGTGCAGTTTTCTGGGCTCATTCTTCTTAAACCTGCACTAACTGTTTTTTTTGGCCACTTGGGGGCAGCAGAAACAAGTTGTGAAAACTACACTGACATATCATTCAACACATTCATTACACATATATAATCATTTCATATATAATATATCATTATATAATATAATTTGACCCTATTTCCTTTGGAAGAAGCTGTAAAATGCAAAGTCCTCAGCAGGCTACTATACTCAGCTGGATGTGGCAGTGTAAGGTTAGAGGTCACCGCTAAGTCAAACAGGATGATCACCTCGGGTTCACAGAGCTGCTGCTGGGTGTGATGCATTATGGGACACAAAGCACACTGGATAATCGCCTCAGCACATTTCATTACATAATAGAATAAGCTGGTAAACTAGAATGCAAACAGGATGCAAAAAAATGTGTTTAAAACCTACACATACTGTATGAGAACAAACCAAAACATAATGCACACTTGTTCAAAATGGTATTTGAGTTCTTGGTGGTAATAAAATACAGGGGGGGTAGAGAGAAAAAAGAATCCTTGCAAAGGCAGAAACCGAAAGAAGAAGAAAATCTTTGTGTGGCCTAAATGAGTTATAAAGAGCAGTGCTTCGCCATTGGCTGCCATCCCGAGTGTGTGCAGTGAAGCAATGAATAACTCGCACACATGCGGCCAGCCCGACACACACGAAAACAAAGAGTTATGTAATGCTGAGGCCCACACCGAGGGGAGAGGATAGGATGGTGTCGTAGAATATACATTCACACAGCCTCGTAAATACTGACAGACAGACATGTTCTCTCACCTTCGCTTCCTCATTTTCCTGTGTATGTTTACGCGTGTGTGAGCGTGTGTGTGGAAGGGGGGTGGGTGGGGGGTTTCCTATGTAATTTTTGCCTCAGTACCACTTTCCCTCTATGAGGTATAACCACTGACTGTATGGTCTGATCCAGTTTCACCCGTATCTGTCAGCGTGTCTCCCTCTCCCTTTAGCTCGGGAATCAGGAGGGGAAGCGCTAGAGCTTGAGCTCGCCTCTCATCGGATTTCTCTACATCTGCTCCATTTCCTCTCCGTTCTTGTGCTTCATTCCTCCCCACCTTCCTGTGCTCTCCTCTCCTCTTACTGTGATCTACTATTATCCTCTTGTCATTATCACTGTATTGGGGGCGGCAGATGGACACAACAATTCTCCCTGCTGATTTTAAGAGGTGTTTTCCTCTCTTAAAAAGAAAGGACTTAGTGGTTGTGACACAGTGTGTATTGATGGTCATGAAGGCGATCGTTATACAGTTGGGACTCTCTGGTGTGTGACGTAGATTCTTCTGGAAGCTGGGGGAAGGGGAAAGCTGGCTGGCTGCTCTGTCAGCCAATCGGAGGGAAGAGACAAGGAGGGAGAGGGAGGGAGCGGGAGAGAGCGAAAGAGAGAGCTGACGTACAGGAGGAGGGGAAGGAGGTAGAGCAGGGAGGGTAAGTGATGAAGAGAATGGTGTGTGTGTGTGTGTGTGTGTGTAAGACGGTCTCCGCCCCCTTGCGCGTTCCACTGTGAGCTCGAGTCTCACTGCCTGAAACCAGCTCGGGTCTAAATCCGCTTACAATTAGAGCACTATTTGCCCATAGTATGCCACACTGTGTAGTATTGTACTTTCAGACACTAGTCCTGCTTTTAGTGACATCAAAGTGACTGATGCATTAAAGCAAAATGTTCTAATAATTGCAATTATGTTGATGAAAATCATGGGGGGGGATCAGGAGACAAAAACAAACCCCTAGCATTAACAAGGTGTGGCTTATAAAATGTGAGTGTCACAACACAGCGCCTTGCAGAAAAAAGTGAAACAGAGTAAAAAGAGATCAGAGCCACTTGCTCTGACAGCCTATTTGCAAAAAAACAGTCCTCAGCTGTGTGGGTGTGCAGGAGAATTCCCAGTTCATCAAAGATACACATCAAACCGTGGCCTTGGGGCTGTGTGCGCTTCACGCAGAGGAAGACATCCTATTTTCCACTTTAAAAGGAGTCTTAATTTTCTGAGAGAAAAGATGATAGCATGCTTGCCTGACTAGAGGTTGGGGAGAGGTTGTCTGAGAAGATACCAGAGAGCTGAAGGTAGGTGGAAGAGAAGGAGGGGGGACACTGATGCTCCCTCTCGGGTGAAAGAAAAACAGGCCACATGACCTTGAAGATAAAGGATCCTTTCTATGAGTCAGTTTGATGACTGGAGGTCCATAGATAACTTCTATAACTTCTTCACAGGAGAAACCTATACTTTCATAGGCAGACTGGCCCATGCAAGTACCATTACTGGTGAGTAATACTAAATTGAAAGCAAGCCCCCTGATAGCTTATAACAACACAACAGTAAAACAGAATACCCTGCTTAGCAAGGGATTTTCCTACAGAAAAGGAGCCACTCATATGAACTTAAAGCAGTCAGGACGCACTTTCCCCTTGCTGGGAAAATGTAATATTCTGCAGAGAACATGCCATTTAACAACGGATACTGGCACAGCTTCAAATTTGGATTCGAGTAAAAGTTCTTGAGAGATGGATCCCTGCCTTATCAGTGCACTTCTCCCTTGAAGTTTAATAATAGCACTATGCTGACTCTGCTTTCCATTCACTGAAGTGGATCTTGCTCTTGGGTGGAGTGTAAACACACATGCATGCAAAAGTTCAGTTTGTGAGTGATTATAAGCTCTCCATAGCTGAGCCTTTAATCAACCTAGTTAAGGCCTGAATGGAGCTGTTGCTCAACATCCAGTAGGATGCATACCTCCACTCTAGCAGGCAGGTTTGTTGGCTTCAGCTACCTCCATTCTATCAAACAACAGACATTAGACAACAGTCTATTACTTTAAAGACATGGTCTGTTACATAAAGTAGGGGTGGGATCAAATATCAATACAGGAAAATAATGTATGAATTTCTCTTGTTCCAAATGTTGATATTTTCATAGAAACATGTATCGCTCTAAACGGATTCCCTTGCCAGTTTGACTCAAAAGACGAGGACATGGGCAAGTTGTAGGCATTGTGTGTGTTAAAGAGGCACTAAGCTAAAACTTCTTTGTACATGGTTTCATCTCAGTTGTCAAATTCTGCAAAACTGACACCACCATGTAGTGAACAAATACATAATTCCCGCTTTTTGCCTTTTTAGGGACATTTTTTCTTCTTCAGCTACAAAGAAATTGTGATGCATCATAGATGGCTGTCTTGCAATGAATCAACAATCACACAATCATGGTATCATGATACCATCATCATCATGAGCAACGGAGGGTGCACATTTAGTTACCACATAATGAAAACCCATACATAAAAAAATAAATGTATCATATATCTTACAGGCATTTCATTCATGTGTATCAAAGTTTTATAAATTCTGCATGATGCACGCAATCTCCTTAGCGCACTGTAATGCAAGTGTACTGTAGATCTGATATTGTTGGCAAAGTCTCACAGTACACTACACTAATTGAAGTCTAAAAGGAAACATGGAAATACCTAGATCCTTATCATTTGTCTATTAAAGCGGAGGCAGCAGAAAGAGTATCAACGAATCATGAGCAAGGAAGGGAGGCATGTCTTTAGGGTTCTCCATCTCTTTCCTCCTGTGGGCTTTAAAATGTCTCACAAGAGAGAAGATTAAAGGGCTTAATTAGAAGTGAATTAATATGACACTGTATTTAAGAGGGAAAACCCTCCCTCGCTGCATCACATTCAACACAGACAAAAATGCTTTTTAAAAGGCACTTGATGTCTGGTGGAGAACACAAGACTATATAGGTCAGAGCTTTTATCAAAACGCAGCTCCATGATGCAACACAATCACACACCTGAGTGGTAAAATACACTTGAGGTCAACATCGCTGGTTGCTGGTTACTATCACCTGCAACAAGCTCTCTCATCAGTGGAGTCTAGCCTGTTCTCAACATGCAGAGGTCTCATCATCAGAGCTGGATCACAGATTAGAGGAGGGTTGCCTGCATGCCCGCTGTTCTCAGATGAGAGGTGGAGGACAGACAGACAGCTCTGGACTCACTCCCCTGTCCCTGGCCTATTGTGCCAACAGCTGCAGGCAAACCAGATTCCACTGTCTGTTATGATTTAGAGGAAGTGATGTGTGAAAGAGAGTGGAACGTCCTGTCCTCCTGACCTGGGCAGCCCATGCTTGGCTAACACAATTCACTGCAAAATGATTGAGACTGCAGGAGGCTGCCATTTCAGGATGGATGTCACACACACATAAATGAGAAACAGTTATATATTTTGTTTTGTTCAAACTTCCTAAGTTGGAATAAATCTTTGACCTTTTCCTACATGCAAGCAATGAAAAATGGTCCATTTTCTGTCAATCTGTAGATTAGCCCTGGGTAACCGAGCTTCTCTCTGCCGTAACCAAATACATCATCCCTCCACATCACAGCTCCCTTTACAGTCAGCTCCACAAATTCTCATAACATCCTTCAATTCACAGCTTATAAGAGTACTAAACATCATATAAACACACACCTTTATATTTCCTGCTAACTGCTTTCTCTTGACCATGTTAAAGAAAAGAAAAAATAGATTGGCCATCATTCAGAGTCACCAGATTAACTTTATTTTTTAACATCCATGTGGCCCTTATGGCTGTTTTTTGGTTAAATTACCCTGGAAAGACCTCATGTCCAAACCAGGTCCACCTGAAAGTTGTGTTCATGACGATTTAAATGACTGAAGTGACAATAAATTTAATAACAATAAGCTTATATGCACAATTTATAGTGTAACACTCCACAACAGTAGAATCCAGCTGTTACCTCCATTGCTCTATAAAAATGTGGTTTATAATCACCACTGCTGCATCCATTTAAGCTCAAGACATGTAGAAGAGGCGGTGACGATGGCAAGAGGCACATTGGTATAAATTCCCCCCTGATCACACCGCAATTTATGACTCTCCAACATAAAGTGCTAGGCGTAATTAAGTGAATGTGAAACGGCAAATTAATCTGTTATGAAATTACTGCCACGACACTACTTTATAATAATGTTATCTTTTATTGCACTATGTAAATGTGCGCCTTGATGTGTATGTATGTTGTGCCCTATCTTTGATAGGGATATAAATGCACAGCATGAACAGAAACACAATAGCTCATTAACCGTACAAATTAACTCTAGCACAGCTTGTTGATGGCAGAGGGCCTTTGGTGTGGTGCACAATAGCTATCATGGGGCCAATACTTATTATTATTAAGGTTTGGCTCTACTGTGACAATGACCTGTACTGTGACACATTGGTAACAAACAGCATCTCCACTACAGACATGAGTTAGCAGAAGTATTAACTGAGGATGACAAATACTAATACCAATATTCCATTGATGGCCATGTAAAAATGCCAAAGGGCAGTGACGCAACAAGTGACAAAAACTACTACAGTCAACAGCCAACAGTGACTAATATTTACATTTGTAGGATAATGTAACTTAGATTATGCAAAGTTTCAGCCACTTACATTGTAATCTCATCCAACCTGAATATGCAACCATACAACACGACTTGGAGGTGTTTTCACAGCGCTTTCACAACAAAGACCAAGAGCAGCCTATTCAAAATATTCTCGCCCATAAACCACCTTTTGAACATGAATATGATCCCGAACATAACTTAGCCCTTTCAGATAACAATGTTATCTGTTTTGGAGAGTTCTGAGAAAAAGCCTTGTAGTTAATTCTCAGCTACAGGAAAATGGGAGAATGATGAAATAATTTTCCAGGACAACGCAAGAATTTCCAGGATATTTTTACTTTGTCTCTCATTTTTCAATACATTTGAAAAATGAGAGGAAAATTGGTTTTCCAGGATGTGTTGGAACCCTGAGATATCTTATAGCGTCAATTCATCAACAGTTCAAGCTCAGGAGATGGATTTAATAGCGGTTCACCCTTTGAATTCATGCTAAAAAATCACATACCTACTATCATAAATTCCTGTGGTTGGTCCGTTTTGCTTTTCAACCACAAAATGAAATGCACTGGATTCAGCTTGGAAGCAGACCAAGATCCTCCTTTTCAGGCTGTCTCAGACTCACTGTCACGTATGCTGTCTCGACAGCTTTTCAGAATGGCCCAAACAAACTACATTAACCAGGCAAACACACCAGACTGTTTTAACTGAACCAAACAATTTTCGGTACCAAGCACCCTTATAGGTATTCTGGAGGTGAATTCGCTACATTTGCTAATGAAATTCCTAACATTTTCAGTAAGGCAAAGGGGTCTGTGTAGTATTTGTGAGGAGCTATGAGCAAAACCAGGTATGTGTTTTCACAAGCACAAAATGCAACATATGCTTCTTGTGTTTGCCTATGATATAAGGTGACTGGTAGAGTGAATGTGTGTGTGTGTGTGTGTGTGTGTGTGTGTGTGTGTGTGTGTGTCAGAGGAGTGAGCCAGTAGAAGTATCCTACAAAGGGCCCCCTCAGCTGATGCCGGCAAACAGGAAACTGCTGTGCATTCTCACAGTTTCACATGGCTCCGTCTGTTTCTTTTGCTCTCACATGCCTTTTTCCAGCCCTCTGAAATCAACCACAGGCACCAAGTTTTAGCATCTGCCTCACTACACTTTGCACAGATGTAACCACAACAATTCCCCCCCATCTCTTTCCTTACAGCCCACCTTCTTCTGCTCCCCCTTCCCTCCTGCTGGTCTCAGGTTGGGCCTCTCTGCCAGACCAACCAGTAGGTGGTATAATGTTACTGTAGTGCTTAGGGTCTTCCCAGGGATCTCCTGTGTATGGATGCCTGTTCATTCAGCCTCAGCACTCTCCCTGTTCCCTACATTCCCAATGTTCCCTACTTTAGTATCAGAGACAATGTGCCTCTGATTGATGCGTCAATAAATCAGTTTTTTGTGAGTTTATTGTTTTTATGGTCTCGTTATGGTGAATAAGCCATTAGATGACAAACATAAAATAACACATCTCTGGCATCACAATAATATTTACAAATATTATTTGATGTGAAATGAGATTTAGATTTTTTAAGAGATCCTTCCACAACTCTGACTGAAATATATCTGTGGTGAGATGATAATACTCACATCTTCCCAATCAAATCAACTAATTGATTAATCCTCAGGTATGGAGTCAACAGTACTACAGAAATAAAGAGGCAAGTGACAGAAAAATGTGGATATGAGCACACCAGAGTACACAAATATATAGCATGTGCTAAAAAGTCAAGTGTGACATTTAAGGGGGTGAAGATCACAGTAAAATAAGGTCACGGCATGTTGCTGTTATGAGCAGCAGCCAAGAAAATAATTGTGCATCGCACAGTCTAGTTTGAAGATGGGGAGAAAAGCATAGTATATAGGTCAATTTGTGGATGCTGTGAAACAACACAAAGTAGATAAGAGACAAAGGGAATACTAACACAGCTAACCCAGATCGCATTCATTAGTGCAGCAAACTGTGAGGGGCTGAGGGTGACTCAGACAACAGGAGTAAGTGGGGGGGGGGCACCTCTGTGATATTACAGCCTCATTAACTCATCCTTCAGGCAGAGTAGAAGGTCAAGGCACTGACCCTCGATGATGGGGAGCCCACGGTTGTATGCACCCACAAGAGGAAAACACACGTCAACTCACTCTTTTTGTAGTGATCTTAACAAAATTAGCCACCAAACTCACACAAACACATTTGTCTGAACACAGCTTTAGGCACAAAAACACAAAGACACTCACTCTGTAATTAGGTGTGTCTTCTTGTGTTCTCTTGCTGCCATTTAGACTATGCTGCCAAAGTCTAGCAGAAGTTCTAATCAGATTTGGCCCTGACCATCCCTTGTGAGACATTAAGTCCCTCTCCCATCTGCCTGCTCATCTTGACCAGGAGATCTGTTCCTGGGTTAGTTGACTGTCCAGCGCTGCCTACCCGCCTCTCTCTGGTCATTAAGGGCAAGGAGTTCAAAACGTGCACGTTAAGCACACTCTTCCTCACAGAAGTCACCTTTCAGTCAACTTCATTCACCTGTCTTTTTGTTTTGTGGTTTTTTGCAACATTTTCTTCTCTTCTGAGATTTCTCCTCACCTCTACCCTCTTAGGTATGCCTGAGGAGCCCACAGGGAGGCCTGAGGAGCAGCTGCACCATCCCAATGCTCCTTATTAGTCTTGTACGGGCACCTGGCCTTCATTTTGGCTCAGGTAGCATGGGCCACCTGGCTGCTGCTAATGTTTTGAGTTTAAGATGTTTTATTAAAAAAAGCTTCATATTCAAACTGCGCAGCAGTGAACAGAGGACAAACTGAAGCTCTGAGACAAAAAAAACAATCTTGCACGAGTTTTTCCATCTAATTATGAGGATAGGGAACTTAACACACCCACACAACATGTCTCCCTACTGTTTGAAAACATCATGTCACAAACTCAGCAAGGTTCACTGCAAATAAGTTGGCCCGCACTGAGAAATCTTGTGTTACTGCATGTGCAGCATGTTTTAACACAAGAAAGCAAATGAGAATTCATCATTGCAGGCAAAAACAAACAAACAAAAAAAAACATACTTAATAAAGGATTGAACTTTGGCAGAATACACTGAATAGTTTAATACAAGTAGCCACAACTCACCTTTGGTTATCTGTTCTGTGGCCTGAAAAAAGGAGGAAAACAACATTAGCAATGAAAAGGAGACTCAGAATAACTTAGAATGAATAAATAAGCAGTTTTTTCATATATAAGTAGTTAAAATTGTTAATGCTGCATCTACATCTGAATCACACTGGCTGCCTCACCGGCTGCACCACAGTGCTGGAGAAACTAGCCAGGGCAATTGGAACAAAATGTTCAGGGGCTGGTTTTGCTCATCTATTGAAATGCTAAGAGGTTCATGTTCATTCCTACTGCTCGACAGGGTGAAAGGGTTCATTGGGCTTGTAGCTGGAGAGGGAGTAAAATAGATAACATAAATGCTACCCTCATATATTAAAAGAGCATTTCAGTGCTGGACAGATGTTTTTTTGTCTGTACAATACAAAGATGCAAATATTTTTGAAATTGGTGCAAAATGACCAGAGAGAATATAGAAATAGGACGGTGGTAATCCCTTGTGCTAGAAAACAAACAAGCAGAATGCATGCTCTCGTTGGTGGGTGACATACAGGAACCAATATGGCGGCTGCGTGTTCACATGAAAACATGTTTCTGAAAACATTTGAGGTGAGAAATATGCAATGCAGAAACAGAATCTTCATTCATATTTGATCAATGCTGTCTAGTATTGATGGTTTGATCTGTGCTTGGTGCGCTGCCCCTCTCTTGATTCAAGGGAGATCTGACTTACATAGTCTTTGTGTCTGTGGAGGTGGGCATACAAAAACATTGAAGAACAACATGTGGTTTGAACAACAATCCTAGAGGTAGCAGGACTTATGCCCACAAATGAGCAGGGACCTACCCATAGTGTAATGATACAAATCTGTTAGAAAATTGGCGAAGTTTCCCTTTAAGAAACACACACAAACATACTTTCACCAGCACTGACAAGAAGGGTCAATGATAAATAAAAGGCATTACTGAGAGCAAAAGGCTAACTTATTACGCTAGCACTGAAAACAGATGATCCACTGAAGGAATAGGTGAGGAGGAGGAGGGGTAGAGGTGGATAGATGCAGTATTAAGGTGAGGATGACAACTACATAAAGCTATGGGTTTATGCTTCTGGGGAAAAACACATGAGAAAATGCATGTGCTTGATGTGATGCAACTGCAGCAGAAACACTGGAGCATACATGACAGCTGCGTTTGGTGGTGCAGCACCCCAGCTAACATTTAAAATAGTACAGACGGTGTAACAGGGGTTTCGTCTCAGATTGGCTGAGGAAAAAGGAAGTGGAAGTATGGACTGTCTCGGGCGGCATTTCTTTTCATTGCTGGAAAATGCTGGCCATGCATGAACCAACACTGAAAAGGGATTCAGTATCTTACCATGTTGGTTTTGATCGAGGCAAAAGGGAGGCAAAGACAATTAAAGCTAAGAGATGAGCATATGTCTGTGTCAAATGAGAGGCCTGCAACAAGCTTACCTTTTTCTGAGCAGCGTCTTTCTTTTTCTTCTCTTCTTGCCTTTTCTTTTTCTTATCTTCCATCAAATGGTTCTCTTCTCGTGTTTTTTGCTTCTTCTCACAGCTTAAATACAAAAAGAGAGAGAGCGAGATGAACATGGTTTTTACCTCAGGTAGCAACTGAATAGAAAGATACTGTGCTTCAGCAGGTGAGCACCTGCAAAAGCCATTTCTTTACATTTATTTAGCTGTGTGTTTAACTGTTGCTCTCCTTGAGTGTTGTAACACACAAGATGACGTTTTTAGTATCAATACAACCACCAGACAGAAGAATGATGGTTTGCTTTGTACTCTTAAGCAGCATATTTCCTGATAGACTGTGGTGTTTTGAACTGAGCAGACTCTGCATGTGTGTGTGTGTTTTAGTTTGGTGGTCTTAAGGGCTGGCTCTGGAAACCATTAGGGAGGCCTTGCAGGTCTGGTTTAGTGGGGCCCAAGACATGGTCCCCATTCTTCAGTCTACCCACCCAGCTGGTGCGACAGGTCCCAATAAAACTAAAGTGAGTGCAGACCACAGAAAAACAATATATACAATACTTTATGCACATCTTTTATCTGTTGACAAAGTCTCTACAGCTACCTGGTAATAGCCTACACCTTCTCTACTCAGTCCTGAGAGGAAAGTGTTGAAAACCACCTGTCAGTGCCCCACTGGTTTATGTGCAAGTGCATCCAACTGAGAGCTACTCTATCTCCTAATCCTCTACACAGAAAAAGAAATAAATAAAAGCTTGGAGGCAGGTTCTTAAGGACTGAGAGAAGAGGAACCAGCCTGGAAAAATACATAAATTGCATCAAGTTCATTGAGTCTTAAATGTGAAATTGTACATGAAACCCTCAGCCTTTTCTCCTGCCATGCCTATGCTGCTGCAGGCGACAGCAGTGTGTGCCATTGCCTGGCAACAAGGACTCCCCGAGGCCCTGGTAAGCAGTCAGGTGGAGACAGACAGCGCCCTTAAGCACCGCACTGAAATATGTTTGGTTGTGGAGTTCAATGATGGAATTAGAAAAACAAGAAGACAGATGAACTTTGATGAGCATCAAAACTAAAGCAAAAATCTGAGCTTATAATTAAGCGACTGAGTCAGGGCTTGGAGAATGTGTTTGAGTAGTAAAAAACAAACAAACAAAACACAACAGTGTCCTTTTTCCCTCTTCTGAAAGCTCTTTCTTGACCTTTGAGGTCAAATGCAATAAGTTTGACCAAAAATGTGGAAGACCATTTATAAAAAGTTACAAGACAGCAACCGCAGTGGAAAGTAAATTCAACTGAGGTTACACTAATGGCTAGGTTATAATGAAACATTGTTTTTACTGACACTGGAGTGGTGTGCTTTCTATCACAGAACGACAACATTTTCTTTCCTTTCACAATGAAAATAGGAAAATTAAGAAAGCAGAAAGGCCCCACTAGCTTTTAAAGAAAACCCCAGGCTGCCACCTAAATCATCTCAACATATGACATTTGGAACCATTTCCAAGACAGAAATTAATCACTGTTGGATTATACTGGACAAAGGTTGGGAACATCTAGCAAGCTTTACTCGCTTAGAAGAGGTCAGAATTTTCTGCAGCACGGGCCAACTTAGTAAAACCTTTTGGCTGTGTTGGCTGAGAAATTCACTAGTCCCCATTAAGATGATTAAACTATCACCTGAGGTTCAAAGCTGGATACAGTAATTCACTACTGTTTTCTACAAGTAACAAGGACTGGTAGTGAAACGCTGCGCTAGAGGCACAAAATATAAAGGGCTGTGACTGGTTTAAAGGTTGAAAGTAGTCAACATCTGTCAGTGCAGTGCAGTTTCCTCAATTTATATAAATATGTGAATATGTCAGATGACACTGATGTATTGTTAACAGACTGTGTGAGTATCAAAATGGCAAATGTCTAATGTTGATGCTTATGATTGCAATGGCGAATATGCACTGTAGGTTATAACATTTGCAACCTGACTGAAGTGTACAGTAGTTTTTCCAATATGATCTTGCCAAGCTTTGTGAACTTGATGACAGCAGCTGCTGCCACCGTCTCCCAGAGGCCACGACGACCTCTGCTCTCAGACTGCAGCGAGCAAACAGGTGACAAAGGGTCACCAAGGGGAATCCTCCCATTCACTGCAAAGATCAGACCCCACAACACATCTTATCTGTTCTTTAACACTGCCCTCACATGGGGAAAATCTAAATAGTCCAGTAAGTCAGGAATCAAACTAGAGCACTGGTATTATCATATGTCTTAGAGGGAAACCTGTTAGTGAGTCTGTTACATAATTTCAAATGGCCAATGAATCAGTAACGTGCAGAATCACACAGTGAGAGAAAGACATAAACAACTTAATACACAGGCAACTGCGACCCTGACTGGGGCATCCCTAAATGTTGAAGATCATCTTTGTGAATCATCTAATGCTGCTAAGGATCCAAATAGGTGATCAACCAAAGCAGCAAACAAACTAAGTTGAACTGAATATTTCACCAAGGTTTTAGTGTTTTCACTTGATTAGTATTTAAACTTAAACTCCTATCAATAAGTATCGACAGTGACAAATTAGATATATAGCATATTTACACAATATCACTCACTCACTGGGCCTCCTGGCTAGCTCAGCACATGCCTTCAGTGTTTGCATGATCTGAAGGCTGAATTCAGCCAATCCAGTTACACTCCAGGCCTGGTGAAGCCAATTGTGTGGTCAGATTAGGTTATAGGAATTTACTTGAACACAAAGACACACCGCCTTCATACACATATCTACCAATTCACATCATTAACACTTATTTTTACCTCCAAGAGGCTGGATGTGGAACCTGCTGGTGCAGCTGCCATGCTAAATATAGCTGGTGCTGCTCCTTTCAAAGGCATCAGTGGGGCTTGTGTCATGTAGGATCAGAGGATAAGAGAGATGCTCCAGTTAATGTGAGCTGCTGACGGCCTCCAACACGGATGAAGAGAGTGAGTGCCGAGCAAAGTGTCAAAATGATTTCAGTTTAAGAAACATTTGGTCCCTGAGCAGGACAGAGAGAGTGTCTCTCAGTGAGGGCTGCCGTTTCATTTCCAAACATCTGCCTGGCTCGGACAGATGTGCGTCCCCTGGACTCAGAGTGCTGACTGACGCTGAGATGGAAGGATGCAGTAATGGTACCTCCTGTCGATTTGGGAGCTGCAGCACCTCTGGTAATATAATGGCACTAAGTGAATAGGCATAAGGGAAAGCTGTAATTAAACCATCATATAAAGATGCAGACCCCCCCCCCATATATTACTGTTTTTGAAAATATAGCTATTTCCAAGGAGCGTGTTTATCAAATGTCGATAATAAAAAAGAATGATAGCCCAAAGTTCATTCTATAAATGAATAAATAAAATCACGCAGAGGAGCCTACAACAATGCAGTTTTCATTTGATGTTTACTCGTCATAGCAGGCTGAGCTACATCATGAGCAGCCATTTGTAGCCGGAAAGCACAGCTTGTGTCGATATGAAGGACGTAGGTCAATGAGCTCAGCTCTGTTGTGGAATTACACCCTCCTGTCGGAACAACAGGATTAGAGCTTGGTATCCCTCTTAAAACCAGACACTCGCTCTGCTGACAAAGGAAGGCAAAAGAAAGAAAAAAAACACAGTCAGACTGGGGAGAGACCAAGGACAGTCTAACAAAAGCAGGTGTAAATTTTGTAGAAAAGAGTGGGGAGTCGATGTGTGCGAGGTGAACTGTGCATATGTAAATGCCTCGCTGCTCCACATTGGAGCAATGAAGATGAGGGGGCTACGACTGATGGGGCTGGTTTGTGTGCATGTGTGAGAGATGGGGGAAGGGGTGCTAGACGGCAGTCGCTGGGCATGGAGCCAGGAATGCCATCGCTGCAAGCCAAACAAGAGCACGGCGAGCCCTCTGGAGAACGCTCGCTAGCAACCACAGCAGTAGCCGCCACTGCTATGGCAGAATGTGCACCCCTCTCGCTCTTCTACGCAATGACACTTTAGGGCAACACAGCTTTTTCACCTTGCTCTGAAAAATGTCTGATATGCCACAGTGTTCGACAGGTTTTCAAATGCACAACCTCAGACACATGATGCAAACAAAACAAAAAACACAACAAAAAGCAAAAGACCAAGTTAGTCAGTACTGGCTTTCAAATTGTGTGAGGGTTAAGAAACTGCTGGCTAAGCACTAACAAAGTCCTTGCGCTCTGTAAAGAGGATTGCACTCTCTAAAGTACTTGAAGCTATTCTCAGTGTGGTCATGTTAATGCTTTCTGACCCGACCTGACTACAAGGAAAAGAGAAACTTATGCTGCACTCCTGGCACTCTGAACTGGCCCTAAAATAACTTGTATGGACACACTCCAAAAGAACTGCCTCCAGTCCCAATGTCAGTGTCTGCTCCAAAAGTAATGGGACCACTTTCAGGAGCCCAGCTGAAAATTTATTGGTCCAACTGATCAAAGAACATCCCCAACAAATGTCTAATGAAACTCCAATCATGTCGCTTTCTCTCCGTTTCCACATTTGTCTTCACAAATCGAAAAAAAATCAAGCCTGCGCCTGAAGTAGCAGGGAGAGCTCAGATTAAATCTGCGCAACATTAAGACCGATCGTGTGCTCTGCTGCTGACTTTCATTTCTGTGAAGAACAATCAGGAAAATGCTTTAAAGTAGCTTTTATCTAAAACTACTGTCAAGACTCTGACATCCTATTACAGAGAATTAGAATTAGTTTAATACTGAAAATGATAGGAGCACAGCTAACAGCTTTAAAGTAATCCGTGAAAACATTTACCTGTAGAGCAATCGAAAACCAACAGAGGGTGAATGAAACTGGCATTCAAGCCAACTATCTGAAAAAAAAAAAAAAAAAAAACTTAAAAACATAAACTTGTGTCTTTAGCAGCAATAAACTGCTATTCACAGAATGCAAGCTCATCATTTCCACTGAGGACTCCAGCTAAGCATCTGATCACTGACACCAAACAACCCGCCAAACCAAATGACACAATCTGGCAAAAAGCCCCTCAGCCCTATAGTCCAGCGCTAAGCAAAAAGCCATCGAGAGTTTTGAACTGAAAGTGAGGCTGTGACCTAAACTTTATAGTAATCACAGTATTTAGTGGCCTGTTTTTGTTATCAAGCCCCCTTTGGCGCCTCTCTGTGAATACACACTGCCTCTTTCAGAGGCTTGGGTGCTGACTGGGGCCCCTGACCCGGCAGGGACAGAAAAGACCCCCGCCCCCTTCCCTTTTCCACCACCATCTCTTCATCCCTTGCCAGGCCCAGGCCCAAATTAGGGACTCTAACACATTAGTAAAACCAGTGGGCCTCAAAGCTTACGTCAGCCTGCCCTCTACATGCATCACGGTGCTGGCATCCCCAGTCTGTACACACTGCATTCCCCATTAGGACTGTGTGTCACTGCAGGATATCAAGCTGCAGCAGGAGCAGGGCAATGATGGTCGTCTCTATGGTGAAGTGAATAGAGAAACCAATCATTGATGTATCATATCTCAAGCTTTACATTCGCTAATGCTCAAACCACTGACTGCCTACTTAGATTTGCAACTGATACAGTTAATAAATTATTAAGCAATTTCTACAACCACCCCAAGGTTATGTCAAAGTAATGAAACGTAGCTAAGACAAACGACTCCAGTCTTAGCATTTGTATTTTCTGCATGAAAAGTAGCCACTTCAACACTTCTTTTAAAGTGAAGGCCAGCAGGTATCTAACTACAAGCTACAGAGTAAATGGCTGAATGGATAAGGACAGAGGCAACAACTCTTCACTGGAACAGCAACCGTATGGGGACATGAGCACTGTGATTAAACTCGGCTTGCTAATGCGTTTATTGCCAATCAGGTGATGCATGTTAGATCCAGGCGGCTCTCTCTGCAGCGTGGAGCATGTTTTGCGAGAATGAGCTGCAACGATATCCATGCCAGCTCTCCCACACACCAGTGCAACAGCAAGCGTTCAACCAATGCCTGCCAGGCTACTACAAATACGACAACTCAACAAGCAACAACACAGGGTGCCCTTGAATCATTTGAACTGTGAAGCCTCTGCGCTGGTTAGGTCAACTAGTCCGAGTTAACGTTACCATTAAGCAACCATAAAGAAACCCAGACGACCCGTGCTAAGGTTAGCATCCCATGCACGAACTAAAATAAGGACCCATATGTCACCGACTGCCATTAAGAGCACTCGCAGCGAAGAAAACATTGATGTCAAAGTGGGCTGAGCTGAAAAATAATTTAATTCCCATCACGGCTGCCACATTTAACTTCTAAATTCCGCGTATTTCCGCAGCTGGAAAGCCACAGGATGCACTTATGTCGTGCTGGGCGCCCAAAAGTCTTAATAAATCCTACCATGAAGCGTTCAGGAGGTTCTCGTTGACGGCGGAGCCTCTGCAGCCATTTTGTAGTAACTGACCGGAGCAGCAGCTCGAGACGGTTGAATCGGTGGTAGCTGGGGGAGGGGGGAGGGGCCCCACACTGCCACGTGACCTTCAATAACAAAACAAACTGGTCCCACTTCTTAATGCTCCACCCCCGGCGTTTCCATGACAACTGCAGCCCCTCCATCACTCCCCACTCTGCGCTGCTGTGCTCGAGCTTGCAGCCGTGTGGCCTCGTGCCTCCCCCTTTCTGCCATTACATTGCTAAATAAGAAAGTAAGCAAGTTTTTAAGTTAATGAACTACACGTGAAGTAAATTGCCGTATGGGGATAAATGTAATAGGATCTCAGCTTGCAGTTAGTGCAACATGAAACCCGTGGTATGTCTTTACACCAATAGAGGGCACAATTTCTACTAAAAACCAATGATAGTCCATATTGCCGACGTTATAGTGTCATTTTGTGCTATAGTGATGCCAAAACAGTGGTGGTGAGTAATTAAGTATATTTAATTAAATAATGTGCTTGAGTTCAGCTCTGAGGTACTTGTGCTTTCCTTGAGTATTTCCATTTTATGCTACTTTATACTTCTACTCCACTACATTTAATTATGTGACTGCTATAATTACTAGTTACATTTCATTAAAGACTAAGCCAGTGGTACTGAACCTTTGGCTTACAAAACAACAGTGTCTGCTTGGGGCCCCTTGACATGTTTCAGATGTCTGTGAATTGTTAAAGACAGATTTCTTGACTTAACTTCTCAGATGGTTTCATTTAAATAATAGCTCATGGCCAAGAAAGACAGAAACATCCAATATTTCACAAAAAAGGAAAGGTTAGATAAAAGTCTGAAAAATTAATTAAAAAGGTCATATAGCTGAATTTTGTTTTTCCTTCCTTCCCACATCATTAATTATCTCAGATTTATCATGGGACCTTTTGTAGGGGGCTCAACCCCGTGGGTGGAAAACACTGGTCTAAACCACCTAATTGAATATAAAAGAGTTCAAACTAACTTCTCCTTGACCAGCTACAACAACAGCATGCTGATTAAGCACTGATGATTAGCATTAACAAGCTAACAATATATCCAGGAATATACGAGTCATGGGGGAACTTTGTCTGCAGAAGTACTTTTCCTCTTGATTTCATTAGTATATTTTGCTGATAATACTTGCAAGTAAAAATTTGAATGGAGGACTTTTACTTGTAGTGGAGTATTTTAACATTATTTTAATGCTACTTTCACTTAAGCAAAGGACCACTAGGTTTCATTTTTATTGCTGATGCCAAATGTTTGCATCATAAATTGTATCACTGGCAGGTTGTGAAAGCCTCTGTAACAATGTTCAAACCAGTTATTCCCTTTACCCACTTAGTCCCTGTAGGGTAGACACCTTGGACATGTCAACAGTACATCAGCGTGGGAAGGAACAGAGCAAATGAGGGAAATCCATGTGACGTATGATGAGACTATCATGACAGAGAGGAGTCTAGCCGTGTTTGACGGCACCTGAATATTTTCCTGGATTGTGGTCTTCATATATGTTTGCACTGTTAACTCTGTACATACAACTATTCCATGTTTATCTGTCCTTTTCCTCTTCTTTAAGTATTTTCCTTTTTTCCTGTTTAAAGCTTATTTAGGGGATTTTTTTTTTACTTATTCCAATCGAGGGTCTAAAGATGGAGGGTGTCATATGCTGTAAGGATTGTAAAGTCCCTTGAAGCAAATTTGTGATTAGGACTACATAAACAAAATTGATCTGACATGAGAATAACTCCACATAAAGCCCATTGAATGAATGTGGTTTCCGCCGGCTGTGATGCATCGTATGAAAACATGATACTTATATCTGTGTTACCTCTGTTGAAGGTTCATATGCCTCTCTGTTGGTTGAGAAAAATTCTGTCGTCCTGGGTTTTTTTGATACCTTGTCGACCAATTGTATATACATATAACACACACTGTCACCAAGCAAGCCAGAAGGCGTTTTAGCAATTTCTTGTAAAGTCAGTATTCTTATATATTCTTCTATAATATTCTCTAATAATCTGTTGCATTTCAAGTGCAATAGTTCAGCCATTGACAGGTCTATGTGTAGACTGATGCATCAAAAACTGGCTGTACAGTAGATGAGCTTAAAACCACTAAACTCAGATGTATTTCCAATACACTGGTGCTGAAACCAGTCAATTCCACTAGTCAATATCTGCACTTCAGAGAGAGAAATTCCCATGGCTCAGTGGAAACCTTATCTCCAATGAGCTCCGGAGAAACAAATAGGATTGGAGTGTGTGCCAGGCCAATATGTCACCACTCAATGAGCCAGATCTGGAGCTGAATAAATACCCGTGTCTGTATCTAATTATCAGACACTGAAGTCCACTCTAAATGAGGCTGCAGTGGCATCTGATGGGGAAATGAATCTGGAAACATCAACTGGTGAACACCCACAAGAAATAACTATGAATCTGATTACAAAGCATGGTGATCACCACCGTGTGCTTGCAATTACACGACCATCTGTACTGGGTGTCGTGGGCATATGGATGATGGTGTCACCCACATCTGGATAATCGCAGAGATATGCATTACAGTGGCAAAACACAATTATTCAGTCTACAAGATGATGGAGTGCAAAGGGGAGAAGTGTGTGGTGTGGAGAGGAGAGGCACTAATCACACACCATGGTGATGAATCTTCTGCGCGTCATGATATTAATAATCTAATGCCTGAATCCTTTTCAAACTTTGTGTGAGTGAGTGTGTGTATGTGATGTTTCCACGGTTTACCTATGATCACATGCTGGATGACACCCTTGTCTCACTATTCTATTCATAATGATGTTTGTGTGTATTATGTTGATGTCGTCCCTGTACAGTTAATGTCGCTGCTGCTAAACTGAGCTCACCATTCTACACTGAAAACCAATTCTTACTCTGGTTGTGTGGTTGTAGGATGACAAGTTAATTTATATGTAATTATGCTTTGTTGTTCACTCAATTTGCACTTGCTTACTTGTTAACCAATTAACCTCCAAAGGAAATGAAACACTTGTAAATGCTTTTGCTGCTCTCACCATCGTGTCTCATTTTAAGTAACTATACAGATCCTGGTGCAACTGAACAGTAAATTGTCTACCTTCACTTACATATAATTGCTAGAAGGATGAATTAAAACTCACATAATCTGTTCTGTAACATCTGTATCACTCTTGGTATTGTAAGGCCAAAAAGGTATTTCAAAGGCTATGTTTTTTACCTGTTCGTGGATGGAGTGTCAGTCTCTGGCAGCGAATGGCAGCGAGCTAGGATGTAGATTAGTGATACTGATATTTGGCAACCTTGGGCATGTTCACAGACTGACTATTCGTTGAATATGATTGACAGGTTTACAAAAAGAGAAAGAAAAGAAAAACAGATACACAGTCAGTTTTTTCTATAACCTTGAGTGTCAAATAATGTGTAGAACCCCTCTAAACACTTGAGCTCTGCATACTTAATGTAATGTAATTGTTGGATTCAAATGAAGCATCTAGAATGTGTGCGTGTGTGTGTGTGTGTGTGTGTGTGTGTGTGTGTGTGTGTGTGTGTGTGTGTTATGTGCAGACTGCTGTGGACGTCCAAAGCATTGATCAGTGCATGCAGCCAGTCAATGTTAAACTGAGAAATTCAATGATGACCTGTGAGGCAGAGGGTAAAGTTCAATGGTCAGATTGTGTGTGTGTGTGTGTGTGTGTGTGTGTGTGTGTGTGTGTGTGTGTGTGTGTGTGTGTGTGTGTGTGTGTGTGTGTGTGTGTGTGGGAGGGGTAATCAAAGTTTCATTTCATACCAAGAAGGAGGCAGGTCTGGGGGACCTCATGGGAGTAGGGAGACTCTTGATTCAGTTAATGGTATGCTGGTAATGCCTTATCACATACACAAATAGTAGAGGTGGGTACACATGCTGCCTTAAAATGTTCATTCTTGTTGAAGATTGTACCTGTTTAACAGCCACTTAAGGCATGACATAAATTCTAGGTATATTTTATGTAAAATATCTATACCAAATATCAACTGTGGTAATTGTAACCATGTCCACTTACTCCAGTACTGAACTTAAGTACAAGTGTGAGTTATTTGTACTGTATTTATATATTTCCATTTCATGCTACATTACAACTAAAAAGTTATATTATGGCTTTTACTCCACTACATTTATTTGAAAGCTATAATTATTACAATGTTTGGATCATTCCACAGGTAAACAGGTTCACTGGTAACAGATGAGAGTATCATGACTGGGTAATTGGGGGACTAATTGCAATGGAGAAATTTTATATTGCGCTATTGGTAATTTTACTTTTGTAAAGGTTCTAAATATTTGTTCCACAACTGAGTAGCACTTAGATAAGCACAAGGAAGTATTAATGAAATAGTAACATGAATTTTAAGCCTGATGTGATGTGTACAATTATGATCCATTAACAGTCTTCAATTCTAAACATGTAGAGAACAAAATTTGCCAGGTGTGTGTGATAAAATCAGTTCACAGATGAGGATAACATTTCTACAGTCTACTTCTCCTCCCCCTCAGTCTGTATTGATGCATTATTCCTACATTAGAGCAGTCATCTGAAAACCACTGGAGGCTGCACAACTCCAAGCTACATTTTAAGTGCAGTGAGACAGCAGGTGACAGTGTAGTCGCCTGGAGCATGTCCATTAGAGTGAGTAAATGATGACATTGCTTGTGTCAGTGTCAGTCTTCTGCAAACTGCTGTGAGTCCATGGAGTCCATCAGCATGGGTCTGATGTGATGCAGGACCACTTTCTCAGAGATCTTTGTAGTATTTTAGTGCTAAAAGCAAGTATATATGCTCAACTTGGATCTTGTTCATCCCAAATTTGTTGAGAAACAGGTTTACCTTACATCCTGTTTTACTTCTTACTTCTACCTTAAAATTGGCACAGCAGATTTCCTCTCCCCATAATCCAAATAAGGTGTGCAAGGGAGCCAACCACTAGAGCTAGAGTGATCTATTGCAGGGGTATTATCTCAGAAAAACTGGGGAAATGGAGGATGTTGGTGTTAGGAAGAGGAGATGAGGCAAAGGATAAATGGAGGGTGATGATAATCCACAATGTCGAATGGCCAGACATTACAAATATGAAATATATTTCAATTTCACACACTAAAGGCATAGAATCATTCATTTATTGAATATACAATCATAAATCATCAGCAACAAAAAATCACATTGTAAACACTGCCTCCACCAGTCCTCATTCAGACAAGCACAAATTGAGCCATTGATAAACTGAAGGTCTCTCTTCCAGGTCATTTTAACACTGCTGTCACTGATGTTTAAGTTGCAAATAAAAGACTAGATTAGTTTGAGTGATACATCATCATACTTCACCTCACATATTGTGCAGTAATAGAAAGAGAGATAAGTGATGGTGCTTTGCAGCTAATCAGACATGAGCTGTGTGGGTGGGCATTAGCCTCCCATACAGGCTGTGTTGCGAGCGGCACTCAGCGCTAATCAGATTTATGGCATGCATAAACATAATTGTGTGCCTTTATGGATTCAATTGAACAATTAAGCTCCGGCAAACATTAATTTGCCTTCTCAGCGCTGCTTTTTTAAGCTTTCTGTCCCCACTCTTTCTAATGCTCTGTGTCATGTCTAAAAGACTTTTTTTTCCTCCCTTTCCTCTTACAAACATTGCATCTTCTTACATATACTCAGCACAAACACAGACATGCACAGAAATATGAAGCATCCATCTCTCCCACAGAGAGAAGACACTGCATGGAAGAGATGACAGAGTAATATGCAATGAAAGCTTGTCTGTTTGTCATCCTTCAAAGTCAGCACATCCCATTGCTGACCGCACTCGCCAAGGTCATTCTGCTGTTTGGGGTGGGGGTGGAGAGTGGTGAATGTGCTACAGTGCTACACCCCACCAACACCTATGATTGTTTCTATTTTCATTTGAAATGAGATTAAAGTCCTTAGGGGCAGAGATATCAATCTGTTGTAGCATAATGAGTCTTTTCTAGTGAACATATAGACACTTGGGCAACAATAGCCATGGTCGATATTGTGTGCCACTCATGATTATGCACAGAAGGCAGGAGAGAAGAAGAGTGACGAAGACAGACTAGGTAGAGGGAGGTAGAGAGAAAGACCACTGTGTGTGTGTG
>JBBMOE010000066.1:1307469-1544750 GCA_037975065.1 Chaetodon trifasciatus | reverse complement strand
TGGGGGGTGGGCGGTGGGATGGGGGGGGGGCATCTTGGTAGATGGTATGCTGCTGTGAGAATGGCAGAAAAGTGAAATCCACACTGACAAATGCTGCCATTACGCCACAAAAGGCCACAACATGACAAGCCTCGCATGTATGAGAGAAGTAGCAAGTGCTATCTTCCATCATCCCCCGCCCTCTGCAACCTACAAAAGCTTATTTTTCCATCTCAAGTGTTTTCCTGTTAATGCATCCACTCACCAAGGCCTCACCCCTTCCTCCCCTGTCTTCCTCTCTCTCTTATACAAATGCCTTTAATGTCTTCACTGGGAGTCTGAGGGCATGGAGAGAGTGTGTGTGTGCTTTGTATATGTGTGTATTCATTCCATTGTTATCATGACAAGCTCTCAGGCTCCTAATTGCTGCACTACAGCCGGAGCTGCTGGGACAGACCCTCTAAACTCTCACCCTGTTTTCACTCTTTTCAATGAAAGTGGGAAAGAGGGAGAAAGAGAGAGGCAGAGACAGCAAGAGAGAGATGAAGAGAGGAAGGTAAAAAGAGAGAATGAGGAGACAGATGCAGTGAGGGAGAGACAGTAATGAGCATCACGCATGTAGGAGAATCTGGGGGACAAACAAGCAAAATGTGAGAAGATAGAGGAGAAAAGGCAGGTTGGTATTGAAATTTACACACAAAAGAAAGTCTGTCTTCATCTTTCTGAAGACAAATACCTGAGACATTGTGCTATTACTATATTCACTTTCATATCACCCAGAAAGAAAATTTAAAATCTTCGGGGCATGCTCTGTGGCATTATCGCATGCACAGCACAAAGGAGGAGAAAAATCATTATTACCTGGAGGATCCATGAATATGAGCAAATTGATTACTCACTCAGCACAGGTAATTCCTTGCAATAAGCTTATACCACTAAAGATATCGGATAGATTAGCACTTTTACTGAAGGGTAAATTGAAAAGAAATACTTCTGTTAACCCCAGTTAGGCAGTAGAGTAGATGTGACAGCTATTGTTAAAATGTGCATTTTTAGATATTATTAGAGGGCCTGACTATTTAGGGCAGTAAGACAATCCCCTGTGCTCCCTTGTTAGCTTTTAGGAGCAGGCAGCCAGCTAGACAACTTGGCCCATGGGGTGCAGCTAACTCACTCAGCTAAGGCCCCCACCACTGGTTGCCATAGAAATAACAGGGAGGAGATGCAGAACCTGCCAAATGGAAAATGTCAATTACTGTAGATGTGTAGATATAGGCATGGAGTGTGGGGTATCCGGGTGGGCGTCTGGCAGGGAGAGAAGAGGCTGAGTAGATAGTGACGTGTACACCTGTATTTAAATGCAACCTGGACACAGCTCGTGTCTGTCTCTATCTCTGTCCCCTGCCTTTGACACAGATATACATAGTCAGGGAATTAATATGTCCTTCTTTTCTCTGTGTTGCACAGTGGTGATCAGGTGCTGAGTGTGAATGTGAGAGGTGTCAGAGAAGTGGGGGCTTTCTGAGGCAGTACCGAGGATTTAACTCCCCCCTATAATCCACATATTGATCTCTCTACTTGGCCCGAGCCACGATCAATGCAGGCAATAAAACCAAACTCTGGGGAACTGTGACAGACCCTCAGGCAAGATGTGTGTGCATGTACACACACGTCTGTCTGTGTGTCAGCAGCGTGGTGTGTGAGGTGATGATGTGTGTGGGTCCCAACACAAATCAGTCAACTGGACAGTCCTTGGTGGCTGACATGTGCGCTTGCCTCTCGGGACACTCACATTCAACATGACAAAACAGTCACTGTGCTGCATAAATGATCAGACAGCTGCTGAGGCTCCAACCAGAGAGAAGCAGTAGCATAGCATATGCTATCATCGCTCATGCACACACTCATTGTGCATGAATACATAATTGCACAGATGCATTTACACTGTCAAAGTGTCAAATATAGGCACACAGGTACAGTACAGATATGCATAGACACGTGCTCAGTGAGATACACTGCCACCCACAGGTGAGTCACACCTTGACCAGCAACTGCTTCCACAATGCCATCTTTCTGATGTTGGGCCACAAATTTATATCCAGTCATTTCATATCCTGTATTTGCTTCCACTCACAGTAAATGTTAATGCTCATTTAATATTTGACTCTCAGCTATGAACTGGATAAGCAAACAACAGATGAAGTCATGCATGCAGCAATATAAAAATTCTGGTAAAATCTAGGCTTATTTGCCGCACACACAAATACACACACAGACACACATACACTTTTAATGCACTGAGCACAGAAAGCCAATTTTCCTAAACCTGAATGAAAGCCTGAATTAACTATGAAATTACATCGGGGAGGATGTTTATAATTCACTATACATCACAGGGTTTGTTATTGTTACTACCCCCACCGCCTCAGTAATCATCATTACTTTTATTGTGGCTGTTAGCGTAGCATCATTAGCATACTGTATTGCAGTGGGTGAGGGGAGACCTGAGGTGGATTGTGATGCTCATAATATTGTCATCGTGGGCCAAAACTATTGTTACACAGGCAACACAATTATGCAATTTTGCATCTTTTAATATGTGTTGGAAATTACACTGTTCCAGCTTCAATCAAATTCATGAGGTGTGTGAGGTGCAACGGCAGAGTTTTTTATATTTATGGAAATCAGGCCATGAAAATCACATTTCTGTGATTAGACATCTCCCAGGCCGTAGTAAATACTATTAGCAGCAAATATTATGCATCATTTGTATGTAGAGTCCTATACAGAGTTTTTATTCTGGGGATAGTTTTGCAATAAACAGATTCTGAAGGGGACAATGTGCACATTACTCTGATGCTTGAAAACACAGAATGAAATCGATCTAATGGTGGGCTCCCGGCCATCCACTCTGATCCTCAGCGAGAGGGAGAGGAAGACGGTCAAAAAGAAGGATGAGAGGAAGAGTCAAACAGCAGGATGAGAACTAAAAGACAGGAGAGAAAAACATACCAACGAATGTGGAGAAAACTTCAAATTCAGACAGATGGGCAGGCAGACTGAGACACAGAAGCTCTAATATTAAAGAGTAGCAGAGTGTTGAGCCAGGCAGATGAACGAAGCCTGTGATAACTTGACAAATCCCAGTGCTTGTGCTCTTGAGAGGATTGTGCTTCATTAACAGATAAAGGGTGGAGGAGACAGAGGAGAAGAAAGAGAGGGGGGGCGATGGGAGACGGGTCCGCTCTTTGTTCTTCAGCCTTTACTCATTTCACTGTTATCTGCTTCAGGGAGCTTTATTTGATGACATGACCTTTAAGTTGCAGGAGCATGAATTGACAATGAGCACGAGTTTGCAACAGTAGGCTACGTTGATGTGTCTTTCATCTCCTACTTGGATGGTCTCTTATCACATCCCCTCTTGTAGTGGCGAGGATAAATAAAGGTGTGTGTGAGAGAGAGACAGGCAGAGAGAAGAGTTTAAATGTGTCAGAGAAATGAATATGCTGTGTATCCAAACTGTACACTTGGGCTGCTGCTAAATTAGAACAAGTGTCCAAGTGGCAAAACACTCAAACACACAATTCTCTTCAATCACTTTCAAGAAGATATTAAAATCTGCTTGACTATCATGTTTAACAGAATGGTTTCATAATTTTGGGAAACACAATCATTCCCTTTCTGGTGGAGAGTTGGATGAGATGATTGATATTCTGTCAGATAAATATGACTGTGCGTTGAGTCAATGGAAAGACGTGAGAAGTAGTTGGGGAGGCAGGCATGATCCGAAGACAAGTCTGTGAGAGTTGAAAACGTTTCAACTTGAGCAAAAAAAAAAAAGAATCACTTTTATCTGCTTCATTAATGTACATAGCAGAGAAGGAGATGGAGAGAGAAAATGAAATAAAAGAAAGAAGTGGAGTTTCAGGTGAGTTCAGTCAGAAGCTGAGCTGAACTAGACACACAGGCACACAGTCTGTTGCTAGCTGGCATAGTATGTTAGCTGTCTGGGGGTAAATGAACAAAAATGACGCAAAAATTCCCTTCCCTTGCTGCCTGAACACAGGGATGATTAGCCTGGCTCTCTGTAACAGTGACTCTGGCTACCACTGGACACTCCCCAAAGTTACTTATCCATCTCACAACCCCCCATAAAATTCTTGTTTTTACACTTCAGCTTTTGTAAGAATTAAACAAATACCATTTAAAATGGTCATTAATGAGCTTTACAAGTGCTGGTAGGTGACTTTTAATGTTGGATAGAGCCATTCACTGTTTTCCAAAATTTGTGCTAAACTAAGCTAGTATCGCTAAGCTGCCAGTTGTAGCCTTATATTGGACAGATTGAGAGCGGTATCAATTTTGTCATTTATTCTAAGAAAGAAAGTGAATTCATATATTTTTCACAATGTCAAACTGTGTTTTTAAATGAGACAGTAGGTGTACGTAAATCAATACGAGGCACTTTTCACCTTGTCAATGCCAGACTCCCCTGGGAATCCCTGGAGAGGTCAGAGGTCAGTGCTTCAGACAGAGCAGCCCAGACAAGATCCCTGACATTATGACCTTCATAACAGCTGATCAATGACCCAAATGGCTGCCAGCCAACCTTTGAGCACTTACAAAAATAGTTAATTCCTAAAATATACCTGCTCTATAATCATGGTGATACTGACGGGAGTAGAAGGGGATGGACTGTGGTAGATAAGCATTTGGGTGTACGCTAAATATAGGTCACAACATTCTGCATTATTTTAATCCCTGGAGAAAATACAGGAGGCCCTGTCGTCTTTACAGCTGCCCTGGGTTTTGCTGTTAGCTGTTAACTGCCAAATTAGTTTTGATTACACTGTTTGATTACTATAAAGAGTGAGATCTGGTTGTAGCTTTTTAGAAAAAAAATAAAATATACATGCAGACTTTGTAGCTCGGGGGATTGCTGATGGTGTATGTGCAGTTGCAGGGAGTGCTTTTATTAATACAGAGTGAAAAAGTAGGGGAGGGTGTGAAGAGGATGATGAACAAGGGTGTTATTTATAAACCACAGATCAATAACCATTACAATTTTAATTTCATTGCAACAGAGGTTAGCGTGTGTGTGTGTGTGTGTGTGTGTGTGTGTGTGTGTGTGTGTGTGTGTTCAAGGATGACAGAGGGGAAGGGAGAAGGAGAGAGTGTTTGGGTCATCATTCCCATTAGACAATATTTGCAAGTACACACCCACCCACACACACACACACACACACACACACACACACACACACACACACACACACACACACACACACACACACATTGTGCTTGTGTTAATTTTCGGCACTGCACAGCTCTTCATTCTGGTGATGAATGGAAGGCTGAGGTCTTTTCTATTAAATCAGCTCTCTCTCAGGTGATTGAATAAGAGTTCCTAAGAGCAATTTAGATTGATATCACGCCTCTTCTTTTAGAGAGGCTGGAGGAAAACACGTCGCCTGTACTCGAGACAGCACAAGCTCATTCCATCTACATTAATTCCTCTCACTTTACCTTATTATATCCTGAATCCCACAAAGATCCTCTGTATCCATATTCTCATCATATGTATTCTCTCTATTTGCTAGTGGGCTCAGTTCAAAAAACGCTAAAGCTTTTGTGGGCATGGATGGTAGCTGGTAGAGTGATAACGATAACAACATTTTTGGCCGTGCCTGCAGCTCGGCTCTTGGGATGGTAATTTTGGTCTGTAGGTCCACCACTTTCTTCCAGACTGAAATAAATCAGCAACTATGAAATGACATTTTGTGCACAATGTCATGGTCCCCAGAGGATGAATCCTATTGACAATCCTATTTGACCAACTCCCAGCAATGACATTACCATCCACCTCAGCTGTACTTTGGGTTTAATGCTAACTAGCAAATGTATGCTAAAACAGTAAACTAAGTTTCTTAACATGTTCAACATGACCTCAACTACCTACATTAAATAGCATGTTAACATTGACAGTGTGAGTATGCTGATGTTAGCATTTAACTCAAAGCGCAACTGTGCTTAAATACAGCCTCACAGAGTTGCTAGCATGGTTAGGTTAGTCTTGTCAAGAATCATGTCGATGCCTCAGAAATACAAAGAACAGAGGACATTATTGAGTTGGATAATGTACTTCCAGAGGTCATTTCTTGCTTCTGTCGGGTGTAAGGACTTGCCCATGAGTCCCCTCCCCACCCCTTGTATCTGCCTCCATCAACAAAACCTATTTACGGAGCGTATGCTGCACCACTCAGCCTCCAATCAGTCCTGCCATGATCCTCTGTGCTCTGCCTAACCCCTAATGTACTGAGGCCTGGGTGGGCAGTGAGTTAATTGCCATTTTGTTTGGCATGACGACAGAGACTGCATGCTAAATAGAGCAGTTTCCTTGGAAACCCACATTAAATACAATGTCTGACAGGTAGCGAATGTTTGATGGTTGATTGTGTTAGTTGGGTGAAATGCCATTGTGTGGGATGTCAATTTCCTCAGCGAGCTCTGAAATGTCTGGAAAACACCTAGCAGTCGTAGCTCTGAAACCTGATATTGACTGAGGAAGCTGTGGTTTGGTCACAGCTCTGCCTGTAGACAGAAAGTAATCACGGTGAGTTATACTTCATCTCTCACTCTCTTTCATTCTCTCCCTGATCAAACATTAACTCCACGGGGAGTGATAGACACACACCGAGCACACCTGTGCTCCTCACCACACAGTCACAGCAGTGTTTGTATGAGTGTGTGCGTGCGCTTGTAAGGATGCTGAACTGCAGCTTGCCTCTGCAATCAAGAGAGCAAGAACGAAAAACACACACGCACACACAACAGTGATGGAGCACAGAAACCCAAAGCAAACACAAATTGAGAGTTCATCCACCAGTCAAAAAGAAGAAACTCACAAGCACAGTCCGGTGACATCTTGGTGGGAATGAATGTGCACGGCTAAGTGCAGGCACAGACTGGGGATGGAGGGGGATTATAGTCGAATGGTCTATTCTTCTCTCCACAGCAGACAAACAGGCAGCCAGTCGGCTTGCCGAGATGAGCTCTATTCACCATTCCTATCTCGTAGCTGCAGCCCTGCAGGCTCATCCATCTCCATTTCCCACTCCCTGTCGTTGTGTCTCCAGCACCAGCTCAGCCTTAATCAATCTAATTACCAACCACAGAATAGACCCCAGACCCATCTACCTGTCTGCTAAACCTTCCAGACCCTCTCAGTGCCTTTGCTCCAAACATCCCCCTCCCCAGCAGAGCTTGATTTAAAAGCGCCCTGATTATTTGATGGTTTACAGTGAAAACAAGAGGAAATAGAAGGACAATGACAGCACGATTTCACAAAGAAGAGCAGGGTTCGTTATTCTAGTCATTTGGGAAGTGGGAATGAACATCCAGCCACGTTTTTGTGGTTTAATTGTTTCTTTTCTTTTCTTTAGATTTTTTATTGTGCAAATACTAACACAATTTTAAAAAGACACATTTCAGATTCATATTTACAATTCAATTAAGTTGTATTTTTACATTGTCTCAGTTACTTTACTGGTAATAATTTCCCCTTTTTTGGCTTGTTGGCTATATGTAATGATGCCATCCATACTCCTCACATATATTTTCTTGCTAAGTGCTTCTAATACTTCTTCTTCTAGCACTGATCGTAGGCGCATATTTATAAAATATGGTGTAAAAAGCTAATAACAAGTTTTCAGCAAAATTCATCAAATGCATGAAATACACTATTTAAAAACACAATTACTCTGAATAATGAATGTTAAATGAAACTACATATTAACACTGCTTTAAAATATGCAGACAGTCCTCGTTAAACATACAGTAAGAGAGTGAAAATAAACGTGCATGTACTCGCCTACAACTTGCTGATTGTTACAAAGGAATCAAATCACATTCCTACTAGGCCTTTATAATATAAAGTGTGACCAAGCGAGGAGAGAAAATTAGTCTGTGATTTCTCTCTCTCCCCCTCTGACAATGGCAAGCTAATTAAACTCCTGGCATTTCATATTCATGACTAATTAGCTAAACGAGATGGCAGCTCCAAAGTGGGCTGCTCTTAATTAAGCCAGAGAATTTGAGTTACACCTTGGTGCGGAGGTGTGTGTCTGTATGTACGTTTATTGTGCATGTGTTTGTGTGTCTGTGTGCTTGCATCTCGGCAATATTCACCTTGTCTTGTGCCCTGGCATTTTCCAAGACGCGGACCCGTGTCTCAGCGGAGGCAGAGGGTAAAGGTCATTTAATGCTGCCTGCACTGTACAGTACACACCATCCGTGTCGTTCCATAGTGTCTCCAGTCCTATTTAGTGCCTATGATTATCAGGGTGGTATTGTACAGTAACTTCTTTTACACAACAGCTTAAGGGATAAACTGTGGGAAACTTTTGCATCTATAGCAATTGCTATTGCTGTCTCACTCTGCAGCATTGTGAAACACCTTTTGGGAACAGTGAACACAATAGTTAACTATACTGCTTAGTAGAACAAAGAACAAAGTAGAAACAAATCATTATTGTAATACAGCATCTTAAAATGAAATTTCTTTCCAGCTCATTGCTGATATCTTGCTACTTACAAAGCCCCCTAAAAGTCAAAATGAGATTTTTTTCAGAACTCTTTCTCTTGCTGTTCTTTTTGTGCTGTCCTGACCCTTAGGAACAGTTAGTGTGTTGAGCCAGTGGTCAAAAGAGTTGCTGCTGCTGGGCTGTGGTGGTTGAAGCTGTCTTCTATTACATGTGACAGATGTGTTACTAATACACCACAGAAGTTCAAGAATAGCTTCACCACAACGCCCAGCCAGCACAACCACGTCAATCCACTGCATCTTCACAATTTAGCCTGCAGGTAGTGTTACACCCACTAAAAACTGGGCCACAGCCATGATAAGCATGACAATAAATAACTACTGAGGACATTTACAGCATTTGGCGCAAAGTTTTAATCATGTGATTGTCTGACGGTTTTCACGAGAGCGGGATATCACAGCAAAATCTCTGCTGCTGTGCTAACAGAGATCAGGCATCGGTATTGTTGAGGACTTTAGCCTTACATCTGCCTGTTAAATATGAAAGCTACATCCAGCTGCTAGTTAGCTTAGCTTAGCACAAAGACTGGAAACAAGGTATAACACCTCGTCTGACACTGTCTGATGGTAACATCCATCTTGCAGCACCTCAAAAATCTTGTTTGAATCACAAAAAAAAAAACAAAAAAACAAAAAAAAAACCACGACAATTTGCTGTTTTACAGTTTTTGTTTATGGGTTATGTAACTTCATGGAATCTCAGCTGGTTGCCTGGCAACTGCTCAATACAATAGACAGGCCCATAACCTTCAGTAAAACAGCAAATGGTCATTTTTAACACGTCCATTGTTTTTTGTCACATATTTTTGAACTATTCCTTTACAGTTGCGGGACATAATCACAGGGCTGACTGTTGTTTTGCCTGTGCTTATATCACTCTGTCTCCATTAAGTGTGGTCCTCTGTGCCTGTGTGCCTATATTAATTTAGTGTATTAGGGTTTATATGCCTGTATCCCTGCGGCAGGGTCCAACATGGCCATTAAATCTGAAAAGAAAGCCACTATTCTGTCAGCTCCACAACAGGATAAACACCTCCCTCAGGCCTCAGTCTGCTCCCCACACAGCATGGCTTAGGCACACTGTTCAACCACCAGCTCCCATTTAGTCATACTGCGTCTTTTTGGGTTGACTGTCCCCGATACAGACACATGTATAGCACATTAAGGACTTCTACAATTATTTAGTGTATTGTTCAGATGAGAGAGTGAGAATAAAATCATGATTTTTTTTTAGCTTACCAGTGTGTACTCCTTTGTTTTATATAACTATTCTGAAGTGTGCTTGCTTGTGTGTGTGATCTTTACTCTGTGGTGTAAGAGGCAGAGATCTAGAGAAGAGAGGAAAGAAGAAGAGAAAGGTGAATAAAGAATAAGACGAGAAAGGACAGGTATGTACAACTTTTCTCTCCCCCGCTCGGATTCTCTCAATCTCAGCCAGAAAATCCTCTTTCATTCTTTACAAGATTCCCAAATCCTGGATAAATCCACAGCAAGACATTAGTGCACTGCAAACCCCTCTCTGACTTTACAGAGATTTGCATCCTTCAAAGCTCTCAAAGCCTGTCTTCTTTCATGTGGTCCTGTTGGACAGATGCTGAACTACACGGCTGTGAAAATGGCACGAGCCCAATAGCTATGTGTGCATCAGAGCTGCCATGAAATGACACAGGCACTAAAAGCCATGAAGGTATTATTTTGCATACTTTACCTTTAATTTATTACAAATCATGCATGCTTAGCAATACAGGTGACCATTTTGCAAAGCATATCATAATATTTAAGAGTGAGTTTTCATGCTGTGGTACAAATATTAATGGGAAATTTACTTGAGATATCTGTACAAATGAATCTTTAGACAGCTTTATTGTTGTTGTTGTTGTTGTTTTTTCTTTTTTTTACATTATCACTGCGTGATGATGGCTGAAGGCAGGCACTGATTAGAAGGAAACACCAGCATGTATGATTTAGAGGAATTGTTTGTCATTTTGGGAAATCTGATTATTTATTTCCTTGTCGAGTAACTTAGGTTGGGTGTTTTACTCTGTTTCTTGTTTGTCCTTATGCTAAGCTAAGGAGGAGAAGATACTGTATGTGGGTGCTGTCTTCTCACTAGGCAGCATGCTTTTAGCCACCGGGAATAGGATGTAGATTTCCATCCATTGAATAAAGGACACTAAGCCCATTTGCTGTCTTTCTTTGTATCAGAGTATCTCTGCATCAATTCCAACAATCTTTAAAGCATAATGTGGCCTCCTCTTGTGTCTCTTTGAACCCAGGTGTGTTACCTAATGAATGAAACCATCCAGGGGTCCCCTGTAATGAAAGAGGCCTGAGCAGGAGAGCTGTAAATAGTCAAAATTATAAAACCACACACTTCCTTAATAAAGAAGTCTCATTTGGAGTTTTATGGGGATTACAGGGACAGTGTTTCCCCTTCTTCCTTTCTTTTATGTCATTAGCATGGCCACACACACACACACACACACACACACACACACACACACACACACACACACACACACACACACACACGGAGCTTCCACTCATAATAAATAAATCTAAATTCATGTGGGTGTATACTCTGTAATATTATTACACCACAAAACTAGACTACTTGTGTGTTGGTGTGAATGGGTGTATATGTGTGCCTTTGCATGTGTTTGTGTTTGAGTGAAGGATACCATCTGTCAAAGGCTATTGGCTGCTGAGGCTGGCAGGCTTTAATCCACTTGTTTCTGCAGTGCGTAGATTAGTAACAGGTTAATGGATAGGCTGCCAATGTGGCACACACACACACAAGACAATCAAGGTCCAATAAAGGAGGCAGTTTTATAGAGAAGGACACCTTGAACATCCCAGAGGAGACAAGTAACACACTAACAATGACAAAACACTAAGAGACACACCAGTCAAATCAAGCAAATTAAATTAGTGAAATGACAAATTAACCCTTAAACTGTTTGAAAACTGATAAACACACATCCTTATGCTTTACACACTGCGCAGAACATTCTATTTAATCAACATCTGATTACACTTACATCCTCCTCTTTCACTCCCCATCAGATGGAGAGAGAGACAAGGCCTCAAAGAACAGAAAATCTCAGTGGTGATCAAATGTCTTGTCTCAGTATGTCAACAGCATTTCTTATGCTTGTATTGTAGCAGCACACAACCTGGCAAATAACTCCCATGGAGAGATGAATGCAGAATGTCTCGCATTTGTCAGTGAAAAAACATCTTTTTGCATTTTGTGAACACTAGCAATGAACACTGCTGCAAGTTTTTGGAAATGTTTTCTTTCCTGTATCTGTGTGTATCTTTCTGTGTATATTTTTCAGGTTTTCACTGACAATGAGTGACTGTGGTATATCATAACATTCAGCAAAAAAACAATATAGGCACTGTACAATGACATCAATATGGGAGGGTTATCCATTTTAGCCCAATACTGCAGCTGTGTCCACAATTCACAATTCATCAAGGTGTCCATTTTAGAGGGAGACATGCAGATCTAATAAGACACTGTTGCTTTCTGAGCAGATATGGACAGTAGGGAATCTGCACATGATGACAGGTAACCAATAATATCCATGATATGTGCATGAGTGCACCAGCCTCACCACAGCCATGCCAGCACATTTCTGACATTTTGTTCTTCACTTAATAGTTTGCAGTGGAGAGACCTTGGAAAAACCTGAGTCATGTTGTAGCTTTAAAAGTGAAACATACTGTTTGGAAATACCAACAATAAAGCATAAATATTACCTCTGTCTTGCTAAGCTTAGCAGCTAAACAGGGTTATGTTAGAATGAAACACAAGTCTTACATCATGTGTAGAGTAGTGCCATTATCCATATACTGTTACTAGAACTAAGTAGCTTTATGCCGGATGACAAAACAAGAACAGGCTGTTTATCTATGTCCCTGTCTTCTTCATGCACTGGCCTCATCAATTGGTCATGACGCTGTTTTGCCAGGGACATGTAGCTTTACCCTCAGCCTTCGAGCATTATATCATGTATGTAACAACAAATATTTAAACTACCTTTTGCAGGGTTCATGATTAAAAATGAGTCAGCTTGAAGAATTAAAAACTCATCCAGACAAGGGGCTCTCTACCAAGTCACGGAGCTAACGTTAGCTTAATTAGCTGGCTAACTAGCAGCAGTTGTCGCAAAATTGATGGTTGCCGGCTGGAAATGAGAAGTCTGCTTTTTTCTACCGCTGTGTGAAATCCAGGACCCAGTGTTTCAAACATGACTATGAATGCTGAGAGGTAAATATGCTACAGTTGACATTGTAAACAGAAATGGTAATGCAGGGGGTCACTACATGGTGTGGCCACAGGACCTCTAATTATGAGGGATAACACACCGCTTGTGGTGTTTCTGTCATGTTCAGACACACGTGCAAACTCTGACACATCGCATATCTAAATATATCCTCAGTGATATGACAGTCATCAATCAATGGCAGGCTCTCCATCCACCCCTCACTGAGGAATGCAGCCAGCACAGGAATGCCTTTGTTGTCAACAGTACAGTGGGTGGAAACCTCACAGCTGCATGTGGAAACTAAGACAAAAAACATACACCAGACTTAACAATATTGAATATATCTGAGCAAATACAGAGGCAGGAACAAAGTGGAGACAGAGGTGCCGTGGAGACGAAGTGAAGGCGGAGGATCAGTAGAGCAGCGCAGAGTGAATTTACTGAGGGACTTTGTGCCAACATTTCTCCCCTAATAAAGAGCATGTTCTCCTTCTGCCTCTCACTGCAGGCTTAGAGAAACCAGCTTTATTGGTTCATATCTGACTGACTGCTGCAACCACAGGGGGAGTGCATGTGTGTGCGTATGTGTGTGTGTGTGTGAAGTTGATGGTCTGCATTCGCACAATATTGAACCCTCACTATATCAAACCTTTCATATGACTTGATGTAGTGGGAGCAAAAGCCCTAAGGACAGATATACACATGGCAATAAAGTAGCTTACTTTTTCAGTTAATTTTATGGCATCTTTGACATAATAGGGGCCAAGGAGGTGAAACTGGCTTAGTTTAAGGTTTGGGCTTAAGGAATTTCTCCTTTAGTACCCCAATTGACTTCCTGCTGTGAGATTTGTTTAATTAAGTGGGTACTGGAGGCTTTGTGACCGACAACCAGTGGGGAAATAAAAGGAAACCCGTACACACAGGCACCTACCTGTACTGTGCTGTTTGTGATGTGTTTGTTCTCAGTGTCTCTGCAGACTCCTGATGGCAGTCCCATAACCTGGGTGACAAAAAGATGGACAGACAATCAACCAAGGCTTGACGTTTAAACTCCGGGGCAGCGCCTGGATTGTTGTCAGTTTTGAGGTCAATAGTTGGACATTAAATGAGGGGGCTTCACTGCTCTCAGTTTCATCCTGCGTGTCTGTTTGTTTCTCTTTCCTGCTGTATCTGCTCTAGACAGTCATTTCAGTCCACTTTGCCATCAAGCTTCCTGTCACACTTTGCTTTCCTGCATTCTTCTTTTCATGCTGATTTACTTTTTCCAATTATCAGCACCTGAGTGGAGGAAGGGCTTTTTTTTCTGTGCGGTTGTGCTTCAGCAAGTGTGTGTGTATGTATATATGTATGTGGGTCCATTCAAGCATCCTCACCTCCCTCCTCTGTATCACCACTGAAACTGATGTGCAACCATGGGGAAAATTAATTTCTTAGTACGTGAATCTCCTCTCCAGCCTGCTTTCTACCTCCCTTGTCCAGTAACAGCTTCCATCTTCGCTACATGTGCATACAGAACTCATTCTTTCTCCGTACTCCATTTGTCAACAGCCTTTGCGTTTGCTGCTCTGGCTTGCATCATTTCTATCCTTAACCTCCATTGCTATTCACCCGCAGTCTCACCTGGCTGCATACATCAAGCTGGCTTTAAAACCCTCTTTTCCGGAGAGCTGGCTGGCTTTATTCGCCCTATCTCTGATGAAATTTGCAGGCTGTCAGGAGACTTGAGCAGGAAAGTCAAACACCAATCTGGCAAGCGTGTCCTTTCTACGGAAGCACATTTAAGATTTTCCCCAGGCACATACACACTGATTGGATCTTTTGGTGTGTGGTAAGTCCTGCATGCAGATGATATACACAAACACACCCACACATAAGCTACAGATGAGCTCACCACAGGCAAACTGGACCTGTCTTTGCTGCATTTAGTCTTACACATTCCCAAACTTTCTTTTCAACAAGCGCCTCTAGCAAACAAACCCAACAGAAAACAATTCTCAATCTCAATCAGGTCAATTCATTTTTATTACAGTGGTCCATTCATAATTCTGGCATAGCTTTGTTAGTGAATGCTAAACCTTTCAATGCTAAGACTTGCCCCCTTTTTTTGTCTTATGCATTTCTTTCATGAAGGCATAAAACTTTTTTGTGTGCTGTAAAAATTCCTCACTACTGAATTCAGTTGAAACCAATGTGACTCTAAGAATCAGAATCAGAATCAGAATCAGAATCAGCTTTATTGGCCAAGTTTGCAAACAAAACAAGGAATTTGACTCCGGTTTTCTCACTCTCATGTGCAGTAAGACACAAATTAACAAATTTACAAAATAGAATAAAATAGAATAAAATAGATAAATAAATAAACTAAAAAAAGCTAGAATTAAGTGGAGAAGATATAACTGGTGAGGGGTACTAACAGTGCAGTAGTGGTCTGATAATGAGCTGACTCCTTCCCCCCTTATTTAGAAAATTATAAACCTTTGACACATTTAAAGTCAAGAGGGGGTCTGTTTTAATCCTCCAGAAAGTACGTCAGGTGGAGTATCAGTTTAAAATTGGCTTTCACCTGGACTAAAAAAGTACACGTCCTGCATAGTGAGGATCAAAATAAAACATGATTCATTGTGAAACCAGACATTGTGAAAAACGCAGCAAGACTTGAGAAGCAAATCGATTGGGAGTTCTCTCGAGGACAAGCCAGCGCAGGAACTATCCATCGACACAGTGGGAAGTATTGAGTTTCTCACTCCACCACAGGGACTTTATCTTCCTTCCCTTAACAGAAAGGAAACTCTCCAATAAGACGCACAAACTCGGTGTCCACCCCCATCTCTTCTCTGCATCTGTCGATCCTGCTGAATCCCTTTCAATCTCTCTCATTTCTCACCTCTTCGTACCACTTTTATCTTTTTCCTCTGTTCCAACCAAACTCACTCCCATCCATCAACTCTGTTGGTTGGGTCTTGGCGGTGCACCATGGGAAGATCTAACCCTCCGATCCACCTTCACCCATTTTCCCACAGTATCTCAGGAGTAGAGACTTTACTCTTGTCTCATTGTCGCATTCCCCATCTTTCTCAGTCTGTTGTTGCTCCTGTCCCAACTTGTTTGAATCGTGTTGCTGCCATCAAATTTAGAATAAGCATAAATATACAAAAATCAATGAAGCTGATGGGGTCAAACATTAAATATATTGTCTTTATGCTGTTATCAATTCCATATATGTCAAGCTGAATTATCAAATCATCAAAATCTCTTTTTTGCGTTTTAGACAGCATCCCAACTTTTTTGGAATTGGGGTTGTATCTGGAGAGTGTCCTGAAATCAGAGATCAGGATCAGAAAAAGCATTATTGCCAAGTACGATTTTACACATACGACGAATTGGCTTTGGTGAGGTTGGTGCATGACACATCTATTAAAGGAAGCTATTAAAAAAGTAAAAATATAGCAATATAAATATATATACACAAGTCTTTTTTTTTTCTGGAAGCACAGTCAGTTTTTTCAGAAGGAGTCCAAGCAGGGACGTTAATGTAACGCATAGGGTTATGGCAATGTCAATGTGACAGATGAGGCAGAGGTGGAGTGTGAAGAGTGTCAGGGGGGGTTCTGGGCCTTGTTAATAAGGCTGACAGCAGACAGGAAAAAACTGTTCTTGTGGCGTGAGGTTTTGGTCCTGATGGACCGCAGCCTCCTGCCAGAGGGGAGTGTCTCGAAGAGTTTGTGTCCGGGGTGGGAGGGATCAGCCACAATCTTTCCTGCACACCTCAGGGTCCTGGAGGTGTACAGGTCCTGGACAGACGGGAGATTGCACCTTCTCTGCAGACCTAATGACACGCTGCAGTCTGCCCTTGTCCTTGGCAGTGGCAGCAGCGAACCAGATGGTGATGGAAGAGGTGAGGATGGACTCAATGATGGCTGTGTAGAAGTGCACCATCATTGTCTTTGGCAGATTGAATTTCTTCAGCTGCCGTAGGAAGTACATCCTCTGCTGTGCTTTCTTGATGAGGGAGCTGATGTTTGGCTCCCACTTGAGATCCTGGGGGATGATAGTTCCCAGGAAGCGGAAAGACTCCATAGTGTCAATAGTGGAGTCACAGAGGGTGATGGGGGCAGGTGAGGCTGAGTTCTTCCTGTAGTCCACAACCATCTCCACTGTCTTTAGAGCGTTGAGCTCTAGGTTGTTCTGTCTGCACCAGGTCACCAGATGGTCAACCTCCCACCTGTAGCGGGACTCGTCGCCATCGGAGATGAGTCTGATGAGGGTGGTGTCGTCCGCAAACTTCAGGAGCTTGACAGACTGGTGACTGGAGGTGCAGCTGTTTGTGTACAGGGAGAAGAGCAGAGGAGAAAGAACGCAGCCCTAAGGGGATCCGGTGCTGATGGTCTTTGTGTGGGAGACGTGTTTCCCCAGCTTCATGCACTGTTTCCTGTCAGATCACTGAGGCATTCAGCGGGCAGTATGGTGCAGTTGTGTTGCCATGCGATGTCTTGAAACCTGCCCATGTTCTGTACATCTATCCTTCTGTAAACACTATCGCTCTTGCTGTTTCCCACTCAAACAGCTTTTGGTTAAAAAAACAATTATTGTCTGTGTAGTTCGGTGAGCTGACCATGACACTAAACCTCAATGCTCTGGATTAAAGTGTCCACCCACATGCCAGCAGAAGAAACGAAGACCAAAAATTCACAAAGTCTACAGACGGCTAAACAATACATATATTCTACGCATAAGCATGCACAGATACAAGTACGCATATACACACATTCACATGCCCGCTTGCATTCATTTCCATAACGGCAGCATAATCGCTGACATACATCTCCGACTGGTTTAATTACTCACAGTAATTAGCCAGAGGCAGGAGCTACCAACGATGCTCTTCTCTCTCTGTCTCACCTCTCTCTTCCTCTGTCTGGATCTTTCTCTCTCAAGTGCTTTCTGGCAGTGTGTATGTGAACCAGCATGCCAGTATTGTAAATAGAGTAGCACACTCCTGCATTCTTATATCATGACCAGTGACTGGAATCAGTTAGCCCGCTTGAAGAGTTTATTCACACGGTAATGTGGCCCTTTGAACCCCACAGGTACCCTTTTTTAAACTCTCTCTCATCCCCAAAACCCCCCAGCTGTGATTTCTTTGTTTTCAATTCCTCACCCAGACAATGTTTTGAAGATTTTTTTTTTTCTACCGAACCCTCATCACATCGATACAAGCAAACCCTCTTCCTCCCTCTCTGTTCAGTCTGCTAATTGAATTTGCAGCTGACTTTTAATTAAGAGCAGGGCTGATTTACATAAAGTCAGATCATTTGCATATGGTTGGCAGCCCCTCCCCCCTACATGTCTGAGTGCCTGGCACAGAGCCAAGAGCAGGGGTGGAAACTGACATCAGAGAGAGAAATAAGGCGGGAGGAAGGGACGGATGGAGGAGGAGAAGGTGAGGTGTCTGCCAACAAAGGAGAAGAGAAACAGCAGATGGGGGAAGGAGGAGACAAATGGGGGCAAACAACTCATGCCATGAGATGGGGGAGCAAGCGAGGTAGACATGCACACACACAGTCACACACGTGCGCATGCACAAAAAACAAATGTACGCACAACACGATCACCTACATGCATGCACGCACACACACGGCATCACAGCGGCACAAATATCTCCACAGATTTTGCAATCAACTTACCTAATTAATAAATTATTAAATAATTAAAAATGGGGGTATGCATGCTTAATAGTTATACTCATGTTACAAACAGGTGTTAATTGGTGGCATGTTGGCTCTATGCAGATGAGCTGAGCGGACTCGATAACAAGATATGGCGATGAGGTGTAATGCAGTGCATTTGTCGACAAACACCTGGGCAGCGGGATGCGGCAAGAGAACATGCAGCTCAGGAGTACATGCACTCATATTATCGTCTGTCTGTCGAAGTTCACATGGTAAAAACATACACAACTCAGCTGCTAGGTTAGCATTTGATATGGCAATCCACTTCCAAGCACTTCCTTTCCCCAAATGTACTGATACACTACTGTGACCACCTCTTGCATACTCATGCATTTACACCAGGATGAGTATTTGTCAAAATGCTTCCTGTCCAAAGGGCTCGCTCTGCTTTGATAGGTCATACCCATCACTCTGTGCCAGGTCCGACCGCTAAGCATGTCTATATATATATTAATACCCATCCCATAATGCCTAGAGTGGTGTGTCTGTCTATCCAGCAATGCTGTTTGAGGTTAGATAACATACTTGAATCTGCAGTGCAATGTGGCAGCAGAGTGGCAAAGCTGTTAAACATTGAAACAGCTGGCATGGAGTAACCTGGAGCATGTGCACAAGTTGATATAGTGAGTGTGTAAAACTTATGCTTTCGAGCAGACATACTATATCCCCACAATCTGTATAATGCTAAAACCTAAATTACAAATACACTTCTACAGACACACAGCCATGTAGGCAAACATTGTGCCAACCAACACAGGTTCTTTCCTTCTCTGAGTCGCCCGACTTCATTAGTATCCAGAAAGAATGCAGCTCATTAATGAATGTCATTAAGGCAGGCGGTGAAGCGCTGGGTGGCTGCCAACAGGACGACTGCTGGGTGGCATGTAGGGAGGGGACGAGCGGCGGCCAGTGCGAGTAGAAATGCAGCTGCTGCTCCCCCGGCTGCTCCCAGGGGAGATGGAGAGAGTTTGGAGAAAAGGAGTATGAGAATGTGGGGGTCTCAACTTATGAGTTGAGGGCATGGGTGTGCTAGAGGGTCAGGGGCCGTGGGTGCTGCAGCCGTGTGCCATCTTAATACTGCGGAAGATGGGGGCTGACAGACGCCATTTTGGAGGAGCGATGTAGCGAGTCGCCATTTTGAAGTGGTCTGCGTGGGGAAAATGGGAATTAATAAAAAAACAGCCTCAGATCATTCAAACATCTGAGCCACAGAGAGGCTGAGTGATTGACAGTGTCACATCACATGACCGCAGGAACGGTCAGTTTGACCTCAGATGAGCAACTGACTCCCTTCTTTTCCCAAACAAACAGAAAAGGAGCTTTTAGCTTTATCTTTTTGGTTCTAACATGAGACAAAGACACCATCACTTTCTTTTGCATCATAAAACTAATATCAAACACTTGAGAACAGAGCAAATATCCTCATGCTGTAGTCTGTGTTTTGGGTGTTTTCATTCTGAGTAATCTCAAATGCAGTGAAGTGTATATATCATTCAACCAATCATCAAATCTTTTTTTTACTCTCAAACACCCACGACATCAGCACTTTCACACTTGCAAACAATCACTGATAGACTGCTGTGGTAAATAAAAAGGCAACTATTTCTTCACAGAAAACACACCCAAAATGTCAACTAGAAACTAAGACACACAACTCCCTTTTAGACTTCATAACTGTACGTCTATGAAGTCACCCTTGATTTTCATGTTAACGAAATAAACCCATTAACCCATTATCACCCAATGTGCAATATCAGTACCTGGCAAATCTCTAATTTCCAATGTGCAATATTGGTATTTCCTCTGTGCCATGGTGTAAACTTGAAAACACTATATATTGTTACCACTCCCATATTTTACATTTCCCCATACTAGGTTGCTAGTTTCTGTATTTCCCCTTGTTTAAATTGTTCATATTTTTCAATATTCCTTGTTTATATTGCATGTTTGCTATTTAATGTCTTTTTCACTGACCCTCTATTTTTTGCTATCCACTTTGCTGCTGTAATACTGGAAATTTCGCCACTGTGGGACTGATTAAGGAATATCTTATCTTAAAACTACGGCCGATTTCATTTCACACTAGTTTGTTAGCTCTGCTGCTCCAGTACCTCAGGACGCTGATGTCTGCCCATCCTCACGGTGATCTGAGGCCTTGTCTGGAGCTCAGGACCCGTCTTCTCCCATCTCCTCTTACTAAAGAAGAAAACACTCACTTATGCATTCAAGTTAATTAGTGCTAATCAGCCATGCACTGACCAAGCAGGCGGCCATTGATTCCAGAGGCTAATCAAGGAAAAGCTTAATGGCATGGCAATTAAAGAGCTCCAGTGTATGAATTACACCTGTGATTAAATGGTATGGGGATCCAGTGCCGTAGAAAATCATCTTAAGGGTGGTTTCCAAAGTCTACACATACGGAGGATATTAGCTGATGAATTCACGCAGTCTGGTTGCTCATCTTATGCTTGTCTGCAGGCTGGGTCTGTACAATGAATTGATGGGGGAAAAAAACTGTAGTTAAAAGGAAGAGTTTAATAATAATACAAAAAAGTTAAAAAAAAGAAAATCTGAGAAAGTATATATTTACAACTTTAACCTTTATTTCTTTAAAATAAGATAAAGAAAAATTTGTTATTATCAATAATACAAGTACAAAAAATGCATCAGAACACAGAAGAATATACAGGACAGAGCATGACAGTGACAGCTTAGGGAATTATATATGGTTCAAACAGATAAAGATCCTTGGCATATTATGGAAAATAGAAGTAAACATGGGATGGTGAATGGGAGAATAGATTTCTTTTCCAGATAAATATGGGGAAAGGGTTGAAAAATGCCTAAATGTAGCTCAACAAACCTTCTCTTTCCAGTTTCAGCAAACATGCTAGCAAACATTCCTCAATAAATAAGGCACTATGATGGGCCCAGAAGCAGAAAAAGTATGTGTCTGCATGTGAATAATCTGAATAAGTGGACCACAAACGATGACAAACTTTCACATTTTATATCGTGCATAAATACTTATTCATCTTAAATCACTCTTAAGATATTTCTATTAATAAACAATGACATTTATTACTGGAAATTAAAAAGACGTCAAGGATCTGACATCTGACACGAACATTTAACAGTTAAAGCAAAAACACAGCTTGTGACAAAAAAAAGATAAACTCAAACATATGATGTGCTATTTGATAACCTTTTTTTGATTGGATATGAGCAGAGGATTGAATGAGGCTGCATCACACAGACATTGTGCTATGACTGTGTGTGTGTGTGTGTGTGTCACATGTTAGCAAAGTGCTACCCAGCACCCTTCCAACATGTTTGTCAATGACAGACTATGTAGTGATCAAGTGCAATGATGAATATCATCACTTCCCACATAGGTTGATACAGCTGTGTGCATAGAGACAGGAAACTGTGCTTCTGTTATGGCATGAATTCGTCTAAACACTGCTAAAAACGACATCAAACTTGAAAAAAGTAAAAGTGGACGAGATTAACATGTTACTAATTAAGGCAGTTCTGACACTGACAGATATTAACTGTCAGTCCGTTCTGTTTGGCAGATGCTTAATGTTTGGCACCACAAGTAAAACCATAAAGGTTAACAGTGAGATCTGGAAGCAGGTAAAAAAAAAAAATCAAGCTGCAGCACATTACAAAGAATCAAACTTCTCTTCACTCTCTTTGTCAGCGATCGTGAGAGGATAGTGTTTGTTAATGAGGCCATAAACTGACGTGAACAGTCCATTCAGCCGCCGAAAGTCACTGAAAATAAAGTCCCTCTGGCAAGCTTTTAAGTTTCTATCCCACCTGTGTGAAGGAGATGGATGGAGTGGAGGGCTGGAGCGGTGGGAAGACTGTCAATGAAGGTCAAAGTCTCATAGCAAATGAATTACACCCTGCTGAGGTCAACTGCAGTGGGGCAGGTGGCATCTACATCTCATGGGCAGCAAGATGATGTTCTGGGATACCGTTGGCATGAGCCACCACTGTGTTATTCTCATTGAGGCGCCTCACGCGATACATTTCATAGTGGATGCTGCTGGTGATGTCCTTGATGTTCTGCATATGGGTCCTAAAAGAGAAACGCACATACACACCCATAAGAAAGCAGTAGAGGGGATGGACAAACCTTCACACTTGAAAGGAAAACCTTTATCTGAGAGATCTCAAAATCCTGCTAGTGTACAAGTGTACACACGTTAGAAATTAAAAATATCAAATATTCTCAAAATATTCCTTCATGGTATTGAATAAATAGATGTCATTTTTAAGAATTCTAAACAAGATAATTGAACTTTTCTGTGGAATAACCATATCAGATGCAAATTAACACTGCAAGCAGAGCATTTTTATACATCATGAAACATGTTTGGAGGTGATCTTCAAACACAAACTAACACAGCGACACAAGGCTGCATGAAAGCATTTAAGACAAGGAAGTATACTGATAAGGAGACAGAATTCCCTCACCTGATGAGGAGGTCCCGTAAATAGGCAAACTCACAGTGGGCTATGTTCTCAACTAAAGGAGAGAGGAACGTTATAAGTTATCAGGAAAATTTGAAAGTGAGCTAAAACAGGAGACGGTCGGTATGACTGGTGAAAAAAGGACAAAAGACAGACAGTAGGACAGTTGTGAGCCGTTTTGCTGCTATAGAGTTTCCTAAACAACCCACTAGGTGGAGTCAGTGATCTCAGACTGATGTTCTTGTACACACACAGATACCAAATGATGTCTCAACACCCAGATACCCTCAACAAATGCAGATCTCTGTTGCTAACTTCATCAACATAGAATCCTTCTGAAGAGATAAGAAATTCTGTCAGACGTGTGTGTGTGTGTGTGTGTGTGTGTGTGTGTGTGTGTGTGCGCGCGCGTGTGTGTGTCTGCACAGCACACTCTGCAGGAAATGAAACTTCCTTAATGAGACATTTGATAGAGGGGTGGTGCCTCCTGTCTGGAGTGGATAACATAATTAAATATTGAAAGACACGTCCTGTAGTAAGAATGGATGTTAACAAAGCACAACACTGTACTGATACAACTGATAAAGCTGAATGACAACAACAGAAGAACAAACCACACAAACAGTTGTAAATCTATTAAGTTTTCCACCAGGTTTTATACATTGGAACAAACACAACTACACCCATAAAGTCTTCCCCTCTTGAGTGTATCTTATTCCCTATGTGAGCATCCATAGTGTGCCCTTTGTGATGCAACAGGGGATGTGAGTGGTGGGGGAGCCAAGTAAACAAATCAGGCCTCATCAGACAGACTATGGCTGCTGGAGGCCTGAGCCAGCTGCATGGCACACGACTCCAGTCTGGAATCTGAATGTAGCATTGTTTTATTGACTGACCAAGCCAGTGAGGTCTTCACCCATCTCCCTTTTGTCATTTCTAGGTCAGTTATGTTCACACTGATTCTGTCCTGAAAGGGTCTCTCAAGACAAATTTAAAGATAACAAAGAAATGGAATAAGAAGAGGGACTGAAATAGGAGGAAAGGGGAGAGAGAGTTGTACCTTCAATGGTTCCCCACTTGGTTTTCCTCCCCAGCAGCCTCCTGCCATTGACCTGGTACTCCTGGTCACTGCCCACCACAGCAAATGGAATCATCTCCTGCTCACAGGTTGAGGGTCAATAGACAATGGAGAAATTAGTCAAGTTAAGTTCGTTACAAAGGACTCTGAATGGAGTATGGATGACAGCGCTCTGTGGAAAGGCATGTCTGAGCATAAATAAGAAAAAGAGAGTCACAGCGCCTGCAGATATATCTGTTAGTGTCATATCTGCTTTGAAATGATCCCCTCACCCTGATCTTCTCGTTGATCATTCTGTCCTCGGCATCCTCATCAAATTCTTTCTGCGGGTACACGTCAATCCCGTTGGCTCGCAGCTCTTCCCTGATCTAGTGAGAGCGTGTTCAAACATGAAGAGAAACAAAACAAACTTTTAGCCTGCCACAGTTTTGAAAGGATACAAGCTAAGGCTTTTAATTGCAGGAGTAATTAGGCAGACATGCTTGATGCAGTCTTAAGAGACATCAAACAAATGCACCCAAATCTGCACAGTGTACGGATTAAAGTGGTATTAAGGCTAATCTGCCTTCTAATCTACTCCAAAAGTTTCGGCTTAGTCGTTAATTGCTCTCTGTGTACAAACAGAACAGAAAACCTCACAAGATGGATGGCTATGCCTAAACCTGTGCACCTGTCATGTACATATACACAGACACACACAAAGCAAAGCACGCACACATAAAACCAGGGGGAGTTTAACCTCCTCATTGCTAACGAGAAGAAGGGAAATCAAAACATACAAATGAACGGCTGCAGCCTTAATTAACTGTGTAGAGGAAATGTACAAAGTAAAGGGTGAAGAGGGGGACAGAGATACAGAGATGCTCTTGAGCTCTTGCTGGAAAGTACCAATGTTTCTGACTATCTAGAGAGCAACAGCAGAGTACAGAATGAGCCACCAAAGAAAACCACAGGCACTTATCCAATCTCCGTTTACTGTACCACAAACAAGAAAAAAGGAAGCATGAAGAGGGTGACAAAAAGAAGATGTTTCTGATGTTAATTTAAGGAACTGAATGTGAGAAAAATGAGAACATTGAGATAAAAGATTAGAGAAACCTATTTAAGAAAAACAACCAAAAAAGAAAATGGAGCCATAAAGATGTTACCTTCTTTTTGAAGAAGTCCCTCTCTTCCAGGGTGAGTGTATCTGCCTTGGCAATGACTGGGACAATGTTGACCACCTTACTGAGACGTCTCATGAATTCTACATCAAGAGGCCGCAGACTGAGAAGGAAAGAGATGGCATAAGAGAACGAGAGACAGAGGGGAAGCAGACATCTGATGTACAAACATGAACGGGAAACTGAATTACATGATGTGTCACACAAAACTCTTCCACCAGAGGGCAGATGTTCCACACAACTCTCCACATGGAGGAACAACTGAACCCACAAACATACAGCATTTACAGTTCCAACTGTTGCAGCTATGTCATACTCATACTATACAATGTGTGTGAACAGCTGCTTGATGGGGTTGAAAGGATTTGTGGTGGTTTTGAAGAGGTCAGGTCTTTCCCGCAGTTTGACAAGAGCATCAGCATGTGGTTACAGCAGTGGATTCTGGCCTGGCCAACAACGCTTAACAACAATACACGACAAAGACTGGCCGTTGTCAACAAGGAGTCTTGTGCACTCATGCAAGAGCACAGTGAAAAAGACAAAAGTGCAAAATTGATTGCATGCTCCCAGACACCCGCACAGACTCTCAGTCTCTCTCATCCTTCCTGCCTCTATCCCATTAGACTTTTTTTAGGCAAACCCTGAGCAGCTGCTGGCCAGCCCATGTGACATCTGCAGTGTTGGATCAACATGAAACGTTGCTGGATGGGGCACAGAGACAGGGGGCCATTTCACACCAGCCCCCTGCCTGAGTAAAGACAGGCCATGACACAAAAGCGTAGCACTTGAATGGTGCTCTATGGTCAACTGTGTGTCTTTGTGTGTGTGCTGAAGCAAGGCCGACAATCCACAGCTGCTCAACGTTTTCCCAAGACCGGCCGCTGCACTCCACTAGAGTTACACAAATGCAAAAGCTGTAAAATGCGCGGAGAATCTATCACTTGACGGTGTGTGTGCACCCTGGCCCCAATTTCTTCGGCTGGTATACCCCGAGCAGTGAGAGGCCAAATCAACACAGTGTGGACAGAAATGGCAGTTTAAGCAGTTCGATCAGAGCCAGATGTGTGTGTCTGTCAAGACATCCAGGAGGAGAAACAAGGGACACTGGGCTGCCTCAGGGCCTGGCAAGAGCAGCCCATCTTTCCAGTGCGTGCGTGCGTGTGTGTGTGTGTGTGTGGGTGTGTGAGCAGAAATCGCAGTTTAATATCAGAGGTAAGAAAGTGGAGAGGTGTTTCACATTACTTAACGCTGAAAATAAAAATCTGTACCAATATATGATCAGTTAGCACATGCTCAACAGACTGTTACTGCCAGTAACAATGGCAGTTGTTGTTCCAGTTGATGTAATTCTATTGCATTGTCACCAAAAGGGTAATTCAGGACAAGTAAACCTTTGTTATTAAATGACTTGACTGATAACCAGTCACCATTTGTTTTAAATTCAGTTTGTCTAGGGGGGGTGTTTTCCTGCTGAGAGTTTGATGAGAAGATTGATAACAACTTCATACACCAAACATGAAACTGTTGCCAGGGCTGGCTAACTTATCTTAGTACAAAAACTGCAGGAGGAAAGAGCTAGAGCCCGGCTCTGTCAGGCAAGCTGTCATAGGCTGACTGACTTTGAGTAGGACTCTGAAGCAGTTTTCAAATGAGTGATTCCCTGTTTTGTTTAGTTTTTCACTATTCTACTGGTATACAGGTGGCTGTAAAGCGCCAACAAACGCAGCAATATGCCAACAGAGGCTGGGAAGAAGCCTGCAAGCTAGTAAACAAATATAAACAGTGCAGAATTTGAAATACTTAAAACATCAGCTGCAAATATTTTATGAAGAAGGAATCCATCTAATATTCTTTTTCATCAAAGGGTAATCGATGGCAGTGCTGGTATCATTTCTAGGGTTGTTGTGTCCGGCACTGACAAAGAAGGACAATTAATATTCAGGCTTTCTTAGCTCTGTGTCTGTGTGTGTGTGTTTTCCATCTCAATTGAAGTGCACGTACACGTGCTCAAGTGTTTATATTTAACTGCATTTGCCTGCGTCCTTACCAGTGTCCGGTTGGGGGGATGAAGTATATGCAGCAGTGGACTCTGGAGTCTGGAATCCTTTTCTTCCTGTTGATGTTGATCTCCTCCTGCAGGTATGCCTCATACTGGTCATTAATGAACTTCATGATGGGCTGCCAGCTAGACCACAGCAGTGATGAATTGAGGGAATGATGTGGGAGGAGATGGACAGACAAAAGAGGAAAGGAGACAGCAGCACAGAGGTGGAAAAGGAAGAGAAATGGTAGATTGATAAGAGTGACAGAACAGGAAAAGGAAATGTAAGACAACAGGAAAAGTAAAGAGACAGGGAGGGTTACAATCTGGTTAGACACAATTTAAATCTTGCTGTCACAAAATCTTGCCATGCAGTCAGTGTAATGATGGTAGAATTGCAGCATACCAGTTCTCATTGTTGATCTGGTCTCCAAAGCCTGGTGTGTCAATGACTGTCAGCTTCATTCTCACTCCCTTCTCCTCAATGTCTGCACACAGAGAAACACACAAGGTCAGCCAGAGCTAGCACATAGCATACTATGCATACTCTACTGCCAAAAACACCCTGAGCACATTATAAACACCTTAACCTTGATTATGCAGTTGCATTGCCTACAGCAAATTGGAAAACTGGGCTGGTTTTTAGAGGCAAACAACACAGTATATTCAGAGATTGTTTCACCCAGTAATTAAAGAGAACTGGAATTTCTGAAAATACAAGCCTGATTCCAAACAAGTTGTAATGCTGTACAAAACAAATAAAACAGAACGTGATCATTTGCTCATCCTTTTTGACATATTCTCAATTGAAAAAAGATACAAAACAGAAGGGGCGAGTTCCATACCATGACTGATGGACTTTATTTCGATTGTTTTGGGGATCTTCTCCTGGGCCGTGGCCAGCACTGACTTGCGGCTGACTTTAGACTTGAACAGTGTGTTCATCAGGGTAGACTTTCCCAGGCCACTCTGTCCTGTAAGCAAGAACACAGTCAGAGAGGAAGACAGAGAGAAAGACACACACACCTTAAGATTTAAAAAAAAAAAAAAAAGTTAAAAGTTAAAAAAAATCTTACAATCGTCTACAGTGACTGCTTATGCTGCTGGTACCTCACAGACTACACACTGTAACAATCGCGCCATAATAAACCCAAACAAGCTTCAGTGATTATTTTTCATGACAGCTTTAAAACTCCCGGCTGTCAGCAGTTGTGTCGAGGCAGTGACAGGCTGCAGGTGTCTGTCTGCACAAACTCTGCCAGTAAAGCCATCAGTACACATGACAACCCAAACACACCATCAAGAAGACAGATTGGACCAATACCTAAACTGTTTTCTTCTCTAAGGCACTCGGGAGGCTTGGATTCATGTGCACACAGTGACCAGAAATAAAGAATCCTCTGTACATTGAAATGCAATAAATCCCGTAAAAAGACTTTTTAATTCGGGATGACTGAGTCAGAAATGAGAAAGAATGGAGTGTAAATATAAAAACTTTTGTACCCCTTTCACACACACTTTTAAATAACTATATAATAGCATGAATGGTTGCTGATAATGACAATAAAGTGCGTCTTTAGGTTTGTATTGCAGCTGAATGATAAAATACTCTCCACCTGGACAAGACAGGCAACTTTACCGTAGCAAGACTCCTCATTTGTTGATCATTATCAACTGTCTGTTTATACGAATGGGACCATCTGTGACCCCTGCACAACACGCTACCATCATCACAGATTAATGGAGAGGAGCTTGGAGGAGCCCACTGGGCTGTGAACACTCACAGTTCAACTTCAGGTTAAGTCAACATCAAGACCTTTACTGATTTATGGAGATGCATGTCCAAGCAGTCAGCAGCATGCGTCACATATAAACATGGGTCTTAGTAACCAGTACGAAAGCCAATAGCTGCAGATTATAATGGAGAAAATTCATACTTCAGTTGGAAGAACTGGCCATCACTATCATATATAAAGCTTTGGCAGCATTGATGCCACAGCTTCCACCATTTCTGCAACAGCTGTATGTCACAAGGTTTCCCGGGCCAACATTCTCTCACTAACAACCGTCAGAACAAGTATGTGATGCTGAAGTCCCACGCTTGCTTATAATGGTATGTGACAGAGGTGCACATTTTGTTTAAAACTGGGAGGAACAGATAAAATTATTAGCAAGCAAAAAATGACTAAACATCTTCCTAATACTGATGCTGATCATGACCACCCAAAGTGTTCCACTGACCAGTGAATCATTTCTTGCAAACAAAGAGGCTTATCCATGTCTTTGTCATCAGATACATCTTTTTCCCTCTTCTGCATTTTGCACCCAATGTTACCACATAAAAAAGGACAAGGGACTCCACCTGAGTACATTGCTTTTGCTGTTTGTCATCATGCTACTACAGCACTTACATCAAATCTCTGAGGAACTCTCTTAAACATAAAGATATCAACCCAATCATCACTCCTTCTGCACTGCTCTTTCTACGTGGTGGAATATAATTTAACCTGGATAAAAAAGAAAACCACATGGAAACCAAGTTTGTTTAGTTTTGTTTACCATTGCCTCTGCAACTTTACACAACTCCATCTCAACCCCGAGGCGGCTTCATAAGCAAGATTTTTTTTTTTTTGAAGATGAAGCACAGACCAAATGGCGCTACATCATCCAGAGACACACAGTAAGGAGGCGGCGTGGGTTTTATGGTGGCCTGTCTACTGTTGAGCTGTGTGTGCGTTTGCGCGTTTGTGTGTGCGTGTGTGTGTGCGTGCGTGCGTGCGTGCGTGCGTGTGTGTGTGTGTGTGTGTGTGTGTGTGTGTAATTAGCTCCTGTTTTAAAGGTGTCTGATCACAGTGATGAGGGCTCAGTGAAAAAGAGAGTTTTAAGCCCTGCTGTGTGTGCCTGCTTATTAAAGTAAGTTTGAGGCCTCCATTTTCTGTCAAAACCTGATTAGAGAGCAAGCTGTAACAGCTGACTGAAGATGTTTTGAGATACACATACATTTAAGTGTAATGGTAAACAGGTAAATACTACATGTAAAACAGACTCCTAAAATAGTCTGTACTTGATGACAAGGATCAGGGAATGAGAGAAAAAAAAATCATCCTCATAATTAAAAACTCATCTTTTCAGTGTACAGTATGTTATTATGCATGCAGCCTAGTCAAGTCAGGTTTTCAGTGCAATCCCTTGCACTTGAGCTTGTGTAAAACATGCACTGCTTACCCACAACCATAATGTTGAGCTCAAAACCCTGCTTCATGGCCTTCCTCCTCATCTGCTCCAGAATGGCGTCAATGCCCACATAACTGAAGTCCACCGCAGGGCCACCGGCCTTCTCCCCGTACAGACCACCCATGGCTGGGGACACAACTGCATCCGGCACCACCGCCTCAGACATGGCACTGCTGCTGTAACTGGGAATCACCTCTGGCCCTGATTTGAAAGTGAAAAAGAGAGAGAGATGGTAAGAGGAAATGAGATGAGGTGTAATTTGAAGGGATTCAGGGTATGAAGGGAATGGAGGTGGAGAGAGGGGGCGGATAACATCTGATTAGCAATGGCGAGAACATGAAATACTAGTAATGTAAGTAAGACAAGGAAGTGCATGGTAAAGTATCATATTGGAAAACATCCACAAGACAATAGGCAACTGAGATCATGAGAAAACACCACCTCAACAAGCAACAACTCACAGTGGTAAACTGTCAAGCTGCTCAAGAGTCTCCAGGTTGTTACTGGTCCCAGCCAAGACATAGTCTGATACAGGACCACCATAAAACTGTACAATTATGCTTTTACTCTTCTTTTGTATAGATCAAACAAACAAGATATAATGTGGGACTAACTAGTGAGCTTTAGAGGTTCTGTCTAAAAGACATGCTCAGACTCAGGCTTCCAGTCTTTATGCGAAGCTAAGCTAACTTGCTGCTGGTTTTAGTTTTACAACTAACAGACAGACAGACACAAGAATGGTATTAATCTTCTCATCTTACTCTCACTAAGAAAAAAAAAGAAATACATGTATTTTCCAAAATGTTATACTATTCATTTAATTATCAGCAAAATCAGTAAACTGCCCGCTCATCTGTACTTTGGTTGCAGCTGCTGGAGAACTGAAGCCAAAGTGGTAGATAAATCTGCTGAGTTGTCTGCTTTTTAATCAAAGAACACACACAAACCTATTAAAAACTCCTCTCTAAAACAGACTTTAAAACAGAGGCGATGGCTGGTCTCATGCCAACAAAGCTTTTTGACTCAACAGAAAACTCGAAGAAAATATGCACCGTACTATTAAACTGCGTGGCAGGCGGCAAACCCTGTAGTTTGTTTTGACAATGATTAGCTTCATGTCCTTCAGTGGAATGCCTATGGATGTGTGTCTGATAGTAAGATAAATATTCAACAGCTGCACATTATGATCATAACATATTTTAATATAATTTAAGACGTTCACTCAGGTCTATTAACAGTTATGAAAGCACACACAGAAAGTGGCTGTAACTCTGCTTAACAATGTGTTAAGTGAGTATAGGTGAAGAATCTACACTGTGCATGTTTGTGTCTGTATGTACAGTTCATGTAGCTGCTACCCCTCACAAGGCCTCTCTTTCCCTGGCTCTCCACAGTGCAGTATTACTGTCCTGTTAATGTGAGAGTGGAAAAGAGGCTGAAACCTGATCCACTCACCCAGCTAGCCTGGGTCACACACACGCATACACATACACACACACTACATGCTTGACTTTTGTACTCATGCACACTACTTTTGATCACATAGCTGATCTATAGACACACAAATGCGCAAGCACATGAAAACATGAGCACACACACACACACACACACACACACACACACACACACACACACACACACACACACACACACACACACACAGAGAAAACACACACACACAGAAAATACACACACACATACACGTAGACCGTCAGCCTGGACGGGCTGCCAAGAATTAGAGAGCTATTGGATTCCAGCTCATGCACAAACTTTACTCCACAACACTTGGCCTGCCATGAGGAGAAGAAGTCCAGACAACTAGCCAGTTCACTCCTATCACTCAGGCACCTCACACTTCAAACTGGCACTGCTGCAGTGATTAATGGAAGAAAATCAGTGAAGAATAACACTGCTGTGGAAACTCAACACAAGTTCGTATTCAACACTGAGTTTTTCTTTCATAATGTGCTCCATTGTGTGTGTGTGTGTGTGTGTGTGTGTGTGTGTGTGTGTGTGTGTGTGTGTGTGTGTGTGTGTCTGTGTGTGCATGTGTCCCACCTATGGAAGCTGCTCTCCTGGCCTCCTTCACCACTTCCCCATCCTGTTCCAGAAGTCAGTCAGCAACTTACTGTGACTTACTGCCCTTTACCTCTCCCTCTCCACCTCCCACATTCCCGTACCTCTGCTCATGTCTTTTTCTTTCAACCTTACCCTTTCCTCTCTCCACACTCTTTCTGTCTTATCTCTCTTGTCGTCAGTTTCCCCTCTCCACCATCTCTTTCAGTTTTCTATTGTCATTCCTGTTTGACTCACCTTCCTCCTCTGTCCCACTGCTCATCTGGCTTAAATCTTGAACTTTACATCTGCTCTCCCTCTTCTAAAAACTCCTGAAGTAACCTCTTTTGATTAACTTTATCTCCATCCCACACAAGCTTTGTTTCCTTTTATCCTCTGCTTGCCACTGTTCATGTCAATCCTTCTTTTTCTCTCTGCTTTGACAGCCATGTACTGTAAACAGAGATACTGGCCACAGGCTAGCACACCTTGACAAGCAAGGCTGAGCCTCACCTGAGGCAGGATACCAACAAAGCATCAAAGGAAGGGGCAGAAAATGAATGGGTTGACAGACACTTGAGTTGTAGCCTCAGTGTACTCAAATATCATCCAGCAGCATCTACACTTGCACATAAAATAACCCCCGTCCTTCTTCTCTTTCAAAATAATAGATAATCTGAACACATGGAATGTGAAAATGTCAGAGACATCTTTTTAGATCTGAAACATTGAATTGATTAATGGATAAAAAATAAGCGCTAACGGATATTACCTGGATTCAACTAATTCACCCCTGAAAGTTTTTTTTTGCCATGACCACGTTTAAGCGGCTCTGTGATCTGACAATCTCTGCTCAGTATCATAACTTTTGACAGCCAATGCAGTACCTGTATTTGATACGAGGTCTTGCCCTGAAGTAAGTGCCTCCATTTCCAGGGTACTGAGAACAATGCTACCCACATCTATAGTGTTAACAAGCTGTCTGTTCTGTTTAACAAATAGTAAACACCCACCAATCTCCTGGTGAGGTTGGGAAAATACTAAAGCCTCCAAAACAAAGTGAATGAGACAGACAGAGTTGTCCAGCTGTCCATCTGTTGGTGTATGCTGCATTTTAACTAGCTGGTTTCCCAGACAGAAGCAGCAGACTCTTCAGAGCATCGTTAACTGTGCTTCATGAATGCACACCGCCCCTTTCGCCCAAGTCAAGCCCAAGTAGAGTCAAACACTGTAAACGACTTGGCAAACACACAACACACACAAAAGGAACTCAAAGTCCTGAACCATCAACTGCGGGAAACCTAGCTCTTCCAAACAAAGAAATTAAATCACTTTCATTTCAGGTAGTAAACAGTTTCAGTCCTGCGTCGTCAGTTTCAGTAAACTACAAATCCCACAATGTATCAATGTTGATACAACAATGTCAAGCTGTAAGTGAAGTGTACTGTACAGTAACAGCTCTTGCTTTGAGAGTGAGTGAAAGCAGACTGTGAAAGCAGACTGGTGTGGGACTCAGCAGCAGTTGCAGTTATTTTAAATCATCTGGACAAACTGACCATTTATCAGACACAGGTATTCATACTTTCAGCTCTTCCATGATGCCAAAGTGCTGCACACCTATAATGGTTCTTAGCCAGTAAACACAGGTGTCAGGAGACAGCCGCTTGGAGCCTGACCCTATAAACGTTAGAAGACATTTGACCTCCATATGAAAAATATCAGGCTGGTGGACATAACCCCAGACCCTACCAGACGCAGGCCAGTCAAAACACAGGCCTGACAAACTTCAGGTTCACACCAGGTCAAAATGGGATGACAACACACCACATGCCATAACTGAATGTTTGGCTGACTGTTCTCACATGATTCAACTGGTTTTGGTATAAACATGGTAGCCAATGATTTTTGTTAAACGAGCCTCTTTCAACCACAGATCAACTGATCTGGTTCCAATATTTAGGCAACAGCTTATCAAATATGATGCTGAAGTGCCCACAATGTTTGAAATGAGCTGAGTCCTTCTGACTGGTGGCATAAACAAACACTAGCAACAACAACTGCTAACAAGACATAGTGTACATACATGTACACCTCACCATGGTCAACAAAATAACTGCAATATGCAACTCTCTGTACAACAACTTACAACTTTTTATTGGTAATTTATTTGAGCTGAAGATTCTGGATTTCGTGTTTTCTCTGTGCTCTTCTCACTGGCTTGAAATGGCTCTGAAGGGAAAGGGTGATGTCATGTATTTCTATGCACCAATCCCACTTCAATCATTTAAATCAAAACGTGATGGCGTCTGTGTGGGGCTGTTTGCTTGTGATACCATCACAGTCAGTCAAATCTGACCAAACCACATCTACGCAGTCCTGACGCGGACCTGATGACGCAGATTAGCTCTGTTTTTGAGTGTTAAACACTTACTAAATAACAACTGAGGATACTTATTTCAGGATTTTAATTTTGATTGTTGCTTATCTAGTCATAAGTCTTTGTTGCAGAGAATGCTCAAGATTTAAAACCGTGTTCTCAGGGGGCTATGAATCATCTCACAATGTCTTACGCATCAACAACTTCAGCCATATATCACTGATTTAAGAGTGAATTATCCCTCAGCTCTACTTTCAAAAGGGTTTTCCTCTGTATCAGGTCCAGTTATGGGATGGCATGGATAATGTATTTCCTCTGAGTCTGTAAGAAAGCAAAATTAATTTTAGAAACTGGAAAGCAGAGAATGACTCACTGGGCTTGCTGTGATCCTGTTTTCAATTACAGGCACTAGAGAATATTTTTTTTCTTGTTTCCAGAAGTATCGGATTACTTTGTTTTTTGTAAATATGGCCAGCAGTCTCCTATACCACAGAGAGAAAAGAGGAAAGATGAGAGCAAGGAGCAAAAAGGAGCATAAAGCTGAAGTCAAGAAGAGGCCGAAGAAGGCAGGAGTGAAGGGATAGGCATGAGATAAAGAGGAGAAGCAAAAAGGAAGGGGACTATTGAGTGGAGGGAGGTAAAAAGATAAGGTCAGGATAAGAGGACAGAGGAAGGAGTGTGGAATGGAGGGGGAGGGAGGAAAAAGCAAAAAAAAATGTGTGGACAAAAAGCGTTTGTGATTTATTCCACTTTTGGGCCATTCCGCACTAACTAGACACAGGCCTCCAAAGAGGGATGTAAATACAAGTTAAAACCAGCTAAATATGTCCCAGTTCCTTCGCCTTTAGGAAACTGACTGAAACGACGAAGAACTATAAAGAACACAGTGACTGTGTCGTCTATGTTTAGTGATGTGGTCAAAACCACTGAGCCATGCCTCAGCTGTCCAGGGTGTTGATCTTGACAGCGTGGCGAGCAGGTCAGAGGTCATGTTCCCAGTTTAGGTTGGAAAAGAATTGCGCTGAGGTTAGTCCCTGTATGACAAACCAGCGGTCTGACCTTCTGTACAAACTGACCTGAATCACAAGAGAGGAATCCAGAGAAAGAAAAGGACTGGAAACTTGGACCAAGAGAAGCTCATAGAAGAGTGATTCACTCACTGGACACTTAAAACTCTGATTCTACAAACTCTTTCTCTTTATGTAGGCACTTTCATGACTGTGTGATACTGTGTGACACAGTATTTTCTACTATTTTAATGAGCCATGATATTAAGTAATGTTTTCTTTACCAGCACTCTGCTTGAAAGAAAATTACACAACAGTCTGTAAACACTCTCAAAAAGGATGAGTCATCAAGATGAGTCAAACTATTGTTTATAGACAATATTGTTGCATGTTTTAATCAATACCAATCAAAAATCATGCCAGATTTTTTTTCAAGAGTGAGAACACATGAGTCCTGAAATACATGGGAATGTCAGTGTAATGGATCAACTAAACAAAGTTGTCCACATCTAAACAGGCAGTGACAGAGATGTTGGAAAAAGTATTCATGTTATTGTGATATTTATTTTTGCAAAACACCTCGCCCTATATTATAATGTGGATTGCAGTTTCTAGCCACAAACTTCAACAGTAGTGACTTGAAGCAGACTAGAATATAACTAGAAGATAAATGTACTCACCATGCAAAATAATATAAACAATCACTTGGAAAGTGAAGTGTCTGTGGCTGAGCCTAATACAGGTCCACCACTATGCACAGTTCCTCTTAGTGGGGAGGCAGCTTGAACGAATGGATTTTATGTCAAGTCATTCCACTATTTGTCTGGGGCTCTATGTCAAACACACATTAGTGGACTGATCCACTAAATGGGTTGTGTGCATCTTTGCTCTGGTCTAAAATGTTTTTATGGAGCCCTTTTTAAAAACATCTGCTCCCTTTGACCATTATTTACATTCCCGGCCAGGACAAAGGAGGTTTGCTGTCGACTCTCATCTGAACAGCTACATTTGTTTTGATGGTGACACCGATGCTTCTTCTGAAGTGTCTGAGCTGCTGCAAAATGTATTCAGTTGGTTTTTCCTAAGAAGAGGAGGCTGTACAAACATGACTGAGAAAATGCAACTGGCCAGTAAATTACATTTAACCAAGCAGCTCTCCCGCACAGAATCAATTAGATACCCCCAGACCACATAGGTTTGGGACTGACCCAGGAGAACGACATAAACACACATATACACACACAAACATTTTTCCCACCCTCTGACAGTGAATCCCTTAATAAAAGGGGGAAATTGGAGTGGTGGCAGTGCAAATATGGTCTGTTGTGTTATTAAAGTCAGAGTGTTTGTGCAGCAAGGCCTGGTTCCCAGAGTCCTCATCGTTCAGCTCTCTGGAGAAATGTGCCCTTTGACCCCTGCAGGGTCCAACTTGCTCATCGTGTCACCTGGTTCTGGACGCTGTGTGTGTGTGCATGCATATGTCTGTTTCAGATAAGTGTATGCTTTCTTCTATTAACTGCATGTGTGCTGTACATCTTGTGTGACTACCTGTCACTTCCTCACATACATTAACAAATGCTACTTGATCTATAACTGTTTTCATGCAGTCTTGGTACTGTGAGTCTACAAGGCCCAAGTTGCATCGATGTTCAGTTGCTACCGTTACTTTGCAGAGAGTTGAGAAATGTTTGTAAATTGCAGTAATGACAGTAGAAGCCCACAGGTTTGTCTAGACTGCCAGAGGAATGTGTTCCCTCTCCACATTGCGGTTGTGCACAAGAGAGCTGTTGTCTCTCTAGGCTCTTCAACTGCACTCTAACGGTGTGTAGCTCACAAGAAAAGGGTCCTTCAACTGCAACAACGCACATTTTGCCAGGTTTAATCCACATATTATGAAAAACAAGAGTACTTCACTTCACCAATCCAAGGCTCATTTATTTAATTTCGACATTTAAGGAAAACAATTCCACTCCAACATTACATTCCTCACATAAGTGTCATTGAAACTGATTGAGTTTTTAAGCCTTACAAAACAACATTATAGCCCAAACTGACTGCTAAACATTATCCCCTAAGTGTGTTTACAGAAAAGCTAAATGAATCAAGAAGTTGACAATTTTCTGAGGCAATTTTCTTTGCAAAGAGGCAGAATAATAACTAGCTAGCTATTACCTGCTAGTTGCACACTGACAGGAGTTGTTAAAGTCATTAGCCAGGCTGTGGTAGCCAGCCAGTGTAGTTCTTTATCTGTGTGCGGGTCAAAGTGTATCAGTGAAATGGTTGGTTGACAGCGAGTGTAGGTCCAAAGCACCAGGGGGTTCAGGAATCTGACCTCTGTCCTCACACATACCTCACATCAGGGACAACATCAAACTCATATAAAACAAGATTTTCACATGCTGTTAAATGGCCTGAAGAAATGTTTCTACATCTCTGTTTTTTTAATATCTCAAAGGCCCACTGCTATTGCTGAATTCAACATGATATTATCAGGGATGCTCTTAAACATACTGCTTGAAAAAAAAAAAAAAAAAAAAAAAAAGCTGGGATACTTTAACCAGAAGATTCATTGCATTCACTCATTCAAAGAAGACAACTTTCTTTCAGTATTGAGGCAGGAAGGCTTAAGGTCTCCAAGGCCACTAATAAAATGTTGCTGAATGTGCACAAACACACGTCCATCATTCTATCAACAACACGACTAGCAGGAGTCCTTGGGCTCTCTGATACACTCCACAATCTGAGTGTGTAAGGCCCATTACTCTGGTCCTTTCCAGGCCCCGGGGGCCGTATTTATGGACTGTGACTGACCCACATACAAAGCTCAAAGAGTACAACAGCAGACAATACCGTCAGAAGACCTAACTACTGACTAGAATCATTTGCGAGGTCCCAAAATGAGTTTAACCTGATTTTCTACAGGTTAAACAGTCCACCACTTAAAAAAGGACTGTTGAGGGGCAGCAAAGTTTCTGCTTTTTCCTGAATGTCAACTGAATGAAAACATTTTGTTTCTGTATGCCCATGCTTTAAAAGTACAGTGACAACAAAGACACAACATCTTATGCCTCATGTTTTACAACCCTTTCATAAAACGAACACAAAATGCCTGTGTCCATGCACTGACACACACTGGAAAACTCAAACTTGGTGTTTGAGAATGTACAACATGTCAAGCTACAGAGAGGAAACCTTATCATTTTTAAATTACAGAGCTCCAGTTACATTCATGAAATATTTTGCATTTCAAAGCCATGGTGCTGAATTCCACAGCAGATGCATAATCTTCCTGCACTGACTTACTGGTTGACTCATAACATACACAGACACACAAGATACAGAAGGTAACGGTGACCTTTTCAGCGTCCCATCAAACCCTGGTGAAAGGCCACTGTCTGTTCTCGCCTGGCAATGCATAGGGGCCACAACAGAGCTCCTTTCAACAGCTCTGTGTGTGTCAGAGTGTGTGTGTGCATGCTTGTGAGGCAAAACAGAGGCGGGTGGCTCTCTAAAAAAGGTGAAGGGCAGTTGCTGTTTTCCATTGGTTTGATATCATCAAGAGAGCAATGCCTTGTATTCCCTCAGGTCAACTGCAGGCAACAAAGCCTGCATAATACAATGCTGAGGCTCAGCTTTGTTCTTACTGCTGCCACATCAGCCAGTTAGCCAAGAGCTCACACAATCACTTTCTCACTTAAACACAGACTGAAAAGCAGACATGAAAAAATAAACTTACAATAAACTTACAAGAGAAACGTAATATGTATGGGATGAAGAAACCAGTTCAAACAGAACAAAAACAGAGAAAATCCTTCGACTTTGGTCAAAATTTGATACATAGCTTTTCCCACTGGTAAGGAATGACTACTTTCCACCAATTACCATTAGCTAAGAGGACTCCTTCACTGTACTTTCCAAAGCAGAAACTAAACTAAATGGTTCCCGTCCGCACTTTGTGGAGCCTACTAACCACATGTGTGGAGGTAACCTTTCACTTTGCTGCGCGCACACACACACACACACACACACACACACACACACACACACACACACACACACACACACACACACACACACACACACACACACACACATTTCTGAGTGTTGGCTACGTGATCTGGTAATAGATCACTGTGGATAATGTCAGGAGAGAGGAAACATTAAAAAGGGAATTTTTCAGAGCATTGGGGCTCAAACATGACAGATCATCTCCATGTTAATGTATATGTGTATACATATACACATGGTGTGTGTGTTTGTGTATGTATGTGTGTTATGCCAAGACAGATTGATTACAATGCTTGCCACAGAGCAGACACTCACACATACACACCATTTTGGGGATGAAAAGCATAGGGAATGCAAAACCTGAACAATAGTAACTATGCACAAGCACACACAAGCACACACACACACACACACACATAACTGGAAAACATGCTAAATATCAACCATGCATATTAGCATATCAAGCTTGACACTTAATTGCTAAAAACAACAGTAGCTAATAAAAGCACACACATAAAAGCAGCTGAGCTCCTGAGTCAAGTATAGAAAGCATGCAGAGATGTTTATCAGGCACGTGGAAACAACAGATGATCAAATCTCTTCTTCCAAGGAAGAGGAGAAACATGCAACAACAAAAAAAAAGAACACAACAAAGGAAAAAACATGTACTCCCTCTACTTCCAACTTCTTTCTTGCAAACACACACATACACACCCACACTCTCCTGGTATGCAAAATACTCACCGTATGTGAAGTGTGTGTATGTATGTATGAGTCGTCCCGTACCAAAGTACAGCGCTCCAGTGAGAGGCCAAACTCTGCTGTGGCTCTGGAAGCTCCCTGCCTGCCCCTCCCACCCATGCTTGTCATGTGACTCCACACACAAGGCAACAAGACACACCTACTTCCTTCAAATAACTCCACCCCAGCAAAGAAAGAAATAAAAAACAAAACAAAAAAACTTCCACCATGTATGCACAAAAACACTATGAAAAAGTAGAGTTTCAACATTGTGAAAAATTAATGAGATTAATATAGAGCGGTGGGGTGATTCGATGTTGGAGAGGAAATGGCAGAGACGGTGTTTGCAAGTATCTACACTGAGGTTGACTGGAGCCTTTGGGCCAGGTGAATGTCCCTCTCCTAAGCTCTAATAATTTACAACCCTAATTACCTGGCCTGACCCTCTCATCTGCTCCTTAGACTCTGCATTCATCGCATCCCTCTCATTCTTCTCACACAGACCTGCAACACATGACATCAAACTACTTGGATTGCCTTTGTCATCACAGGTGTTGGTGCTCTGATGAACTTTGCTTTTAGCTTTAAAGATACTATCGCATAACTAGCATGTTGTAAAAAACACTTTTATTATCACTATAAAACTATTATCAACTAACACAGCATCATTTGTGGATGCAGCCATTTGCATGACAGAGCAGTAAATACAGGCAGAACTTTCCAGCATCAATATATAATGTTTAAGAGAAGTAAGACAGTGTGACGATAACAAAACTCATAGGTGCCTCAACAGTTGCAGATTTTTTGTTAGTCAGAAATACAGCCTTCAGTTATTTTTCAAACCTGAGAGCGAACCAATTACTTTGGCTGATTACTGTTCTTATGAGGCACGTATATTTGTATGATTAAAGAGGAGGGGAAACAGCTGTCTCCAGCCTCACAGGAAGTGTAATTATACACCAGTGCAGGGGTTTGAGTGCAACCTTACAGCCACATGAGCGCGCACACACATGCACGCACACTCTCACACAACACAGCACCTGCATTCCTCCAAATAAAGAGTCATATTTCTGACAAAGCAGGCAAAACAGGCTGGAAAGATGGATTTGTTTCTTTCATTACATAACATTTAGCTGCCAAGATAAACCTTTCTCCCTGCACACGCTGGCACCTCATTGTCAAATGCCTGTTACACCCAGTGCAAAATTTACACCATGTCCATCGAACCAATCTGAAGCATCATCACGGGTCTTCTGAAATACACCAACACACAGTATGTAAACACACAAGATATAAAAAAAACCCAACACACGTACACACAAACACAGATGGCCTTGTAAGTGTGATCAAAACCAGGTCTCACCAAATAAGGAGTTAAAATAAACCCTTGTTATACTTAGTTTTACAATGTGGGAAATGGTACATTTTCCCCAAACTCAGGGCCCCCCGTCTTAAAACTGGTCTTTGCCTTCCCTCTTTTCATCTCCCTCTCTCTGAAACTCCACTTTATCGCCCCAATAAAAACCTGGTGTTTAAACTGGCTGAAATGTAACACTGACAGTTACTAGTGGGTTTAGAAGCTACTGGTGAGTCTGCCAGTTTCTGCTAGTTGTGCTTTTAATCACCTCAGCCCAATTTCTGTGTACTTAGCAGCATATACTACTGGAGTTCTTAAAGCCTAGCCTGGCCCTTTCTCACTGTGCTCAGTACAAAGTTGTCCTGTGGAAGATGAAGACATGACCATAGTCAGATATTACAACAGCACGTGTCAATGCAAAACAACAAATTCAGTGTGTCATAGCACATGCAGCGGCTCTAAAAACTATGTAGTGTAAGCAGACAGCTGACTTTACAGATGGTATTAAAAGGTTAAAAAAGGCGTTTTCTAAGAAATAAAATTTCCCCTCTCTCCCCTTGGAAGCTTTGTCTGAAAAGACTCCTGGGTGAACCCTGCATGCATGCAGAGTGAGCCAACCATTATTTGCTTGAGCCGACATAACTTGGCGTGCTCCCTTCTTACAGAGTTGCTGCCCTGCTGGGAACATGGCCTTCTCAGATAAAAAGATCTTAATTTTGAGGAGACGGGGGATGGAGTGACAGAAAGCCAATGGCAGCTCTGATGTTTCTAGGCTGTGCTGAGCCAAGATGGTGTCATGTATTGGCAGGCAGAGTATAGGGCTGCCTGGCTGACAGCCTTCCTTGCAGCTGTCCAAGGTCTTCCATAACACAAACATGATGGATAGAAGTAGCATGACTCACTGGGTGCATTATATTAAATTCATCACTGTCTTGTCCTTTTCCTCTCCAGAAAGTGAAGTGAATGCTAAGTATGAACATTTGTTCAATTTATATATATTTCATAATTTGGTCAAACGTAATAGCAATTCATTTCTCTGAAACAAAAATTAAACTAAATTATCACTCTCTATATTACAAGAGCACCATTACATAGAAACGTTTGTATGATGCTCTTGTGCTGCCCATGTGAAAGATGTGGGTGGTGACCACAAAGAAACTAAATGTTTCCTTTGTGTTTTTTGAATCTATCTCTGCCTTTCCCAAAGGGAACACCACAGCCTCCATACAGGATATCAAGAGGTCTGATCTGTGTGTACGCATCTGTGTGTGTGCTATTGGAGGTGTCACATGAATCCACTTCTCTGGGAAAAGCTGAAGTACTTTCCCAGTTTAGCGGACTTAGATGACTAGTAAACAAAAACAAACAGCTTCTGCAGCCTCACAACGGCTCCCTGCACTGAACCATGTCATGTGCTGTATGTATACAAACACAGAACAATCCATCTGTACTGCTAAATGTAAACAGGAATGGGATATAAAAACAGCGCTGACAGAAAGCTTTTACAAGCTCCAGGACTGATACCCTCCAGGTGTGTGAGCCCAACTACCTGTGTGACAGCATCTCCTGCTGGCTACTGGTAGAGTTGCAGCAGTGCAAGTGCAGACAGCTGAACAGAGCTTTGGAACATCATAGTTACACAAATTTAACAATTACTTGTTTTACAAACAATCAAAGGGAAGGCACAGAGAGCATACTATTGATATCTCTCAACTCTTACAAAAGGATGAAACTATCTTTATAGTATTGACAAAAATGTACAACACTACAATGAAAACATATTCTACATAAAATCACATCACTGGTAAACACTAACAAAACACTGAGAGTACTTCTTCAGTTAAATGCCCAGGGAATTTAATCAAATGACAAGTACTATCAACTTCCTGTAACCAGAAGCAATGCCAGTTTTTCTGGTTTCATTTGCATACAAATAGTAGCACCCGCTTCCCCACAAACACAGTCTTCGGAAACTTGATGGTGGCACACTAACAAGGTGAGTGCTCTTATTTTCTGATCACTAGTTTTGGACTTACCATAACACTATTTCACACAATCTCTGCCATCCATTTTTTTGTCATCACCCTCTCCTTTCGATTGTCTCACTTGCCAGTGGCTTCTCTAATGTGTGAGTGATGTGTTCATGTCCTTAAAGTAATACAAGAATTGACTATGTGCTAAATTTATATGCCCTTTAGTGTTTTCATTCATATAGATGGATGTTCAGAGCATTTCACTTTCAACAGGGTATCTGATTCTGACTACACAATTATACAATTGTGTCACTTAATTAATGTAGGAACTAGTTAACCCCTTCCTTATTGCTCTGAAATTTTAGTGTGGGATACGCTGTGTGTACCCTTGTCTGAATGTAAGTGGTATGTGGACAGTAGTAATGGTAGCAGGAAGCAGGCTGTCGGAAAATTTTCCTTATGTTCAAATCCAGATGTTGATAGGTATGCTCAAAACTGCCTCTGTAGTAGTTCCTGCTATAATAGGTGTGTCCAGGACCATATTCTGATATGATGCCACATACACAGACAGTTTCACAAGGTAAAAACAAAGCCAGGCATGCTGACAGGGCTAGTACAAACGAAACATAGGAGTGGAAATGCGTAACTGGAAAAAGTTGTAATGACAAAGAAAAAAGCAGTGGCACTAAAAAATATACTACAGCCATGAAAAGAAATCCAAACTTCCAATAAAGAATGAATATGACTTTTTTTTTTTGACCAGGTATGAACAATCTTATTAATTAATTTTATTTTGATAGGTTTTGCACTCTGCTGTGTTTTTCACAGATAAGGACACCCTGCACTGACAATGTATTAGCTTTAAAGAACAGGAATGTACTTCAATTATGGTCTTTGTATTCTTTCTGTAGTGTTGAAAATTGTGTCGGATTCTTGACGGCAGCACACAAACGAGGTGAGCTCGTATTTTCTGATCACAAGTTTTGGATTTAGCTTGACATTATTTCACAACATTAATGAAGCATTTAACTCAAGCCTTCTTTGTGAGAAGCTGTTCTCGTCTTTGTGTTACTATCCCTTCAATGCCACTGAACAAGTAAAGCTTTAAAATTAATAACTTTGGAGAATACTCATTTGGTTCGATTAATCCATCTGACACAACATATCAACTTGAGATAAAATTTGGAATACATTTTTGCACAGAACGAGGGCTGTAGATGTTGTCCTCCATAACTAGTGACAGACACATGTATGGATTGAGAATGTACGGTATGGATGAATAATGCCAGCTATAACTTTTTCAATATCTATACAGGATGAAGATGTCCAGAAGAGTCATGAGTTGCTGTGTCGTGCTGTTCCTTGCCCTGACCTCTGTATCAGCTGCACACAAAAAGCTCAATTCAATCACTGATTTGAAGAAAATCAACTTCGACCAATTGGTGCCCAAGCACAGTCTTGTGCTCCTCCACTGGTTTGCCAACGAAGTTAACATTGACAATAATAATGCCATATGGCTGACCTTTGACCCAAACAATGGGGATTATGGCTCACATCATTATGGGAACTATGAGGGGCTGTTGGACCCATTGCCTCGAGGAAATATCAGATACAGGTACTACACTGTTGGTAATCTCTATCAAGGCGGGTCTGTACGACTTCCATCTTATGTTGTCAATCCCCCAAGAGAGTATGTGGGAGGAAACAGGGACAGGATCGTAATAAGAGTCCAGGAGCAGAACACAGGACAGGTGGCTTTGCGGAGGATTGACCAAGTGTATATCACACAGCATTATGATTCTGACACTTCTGATTATCTGGGGACACCTTATGATCAAGATCATATCTACCAGATCACTACAAACCTCTTAAGACAGATCAGAGAGTTTTCTGTGACAAACAACCAAATGTCACTGTTGTATCTCAGAAACCGCTTTCAAAGTCAGGCTGATGATACCAGCATCAGAAACACATGGGGTAACCTTGCCTGTCTTGGACTGTTCTTGTTTATTGTGATCGAGGAAAAGTACTCCTCCAACCAACGCAACAACAGACCAGGAAACAACAATCCAGGAAACAACAACAGATGGGAAATCAACAACAGACCAGAAATCTACTACAGACCAGACCACAGTGGTGATATTGCTTCAATGATGTGCTTTTTGTTTATTTTATTAATTATAATTTTGTTCAGTCTATTTGCAAGTAAATGACAAGAAATGAGGACGACCAATGTTCCTACATATTGTCTAAACCAAGGTGTGATGGTGGTGCATTAAAACATGAAACCAGCATGACTTATAAGTCGATTTGGAATCAGGCAGGTATGTATAGAGCCAGGACAGTGACTTTAAATTTTGGTACTGAAAACAAAACCTAAACTGAAAAAGGAAACACTGGTTTTGAAATGTATTTTCTGAAACATCTGCATTGACACTGAAAGATGTATTGGCACTGAAAAATAAGAAAGTACAATAAAAGTATAACAACCCCGATTCCAAAAAAGTTGGGACGCCGTCTAAAACATAAATAAAATCAAATGTGTTAACTTGCTAATCCTTTTGACAATTAATCAAAAACAGCACAAAGACATTATATTTGATGTTTTATCTCAACTTCACTGATTTTTGTAAATATCTGCTTATTCTGAATTTGATGTCAGCAACACAATTCAAACAAGTTGGCACAGAAGCAACAACAGACTGGAAAAGTTGTGGAATGCTCCAAAAACACCTGTTTGGAACATTCCACAGGTAAACAGGTTCATTAGTAACAGGTGATAGTATCATTAATGGGTATAAACGGGGCATCCTGGAAAGGCTCAGTCATTCACAAGTCCACTTTGTGAACACATGACTGTATAAAGGATATTACTACATGGGCTCAGGAACACTTTAAAACCTTTGCCCATAAACATAGTTTGTTTTAAAATGACTGCATTCTGTTTTTATTTCCATTTCTGGTTTGTTTTTAACAGTCAATCTGTAACTTCTTCTTCATGTCAGTCTTTTTTAGTGTATTCACTAACTTTTTTCTACATTGACAATTTCTATTGAGTGCCAGCAGTTTTCAGTTTCAATTCTCTGTAACTGTTTTGGTGTGGAGGGGAGGGGTTTGAGGGGCGGGTAAAGGACAATGTGATTCCATGTAATTTGCATAGAACGGAGGCTGGCCTGGCTCCGTAGTTACAACACCTCAGTACCCCTGGACAACAGTCAAACGCTGCTCTGTTGTTCTGTTGCATGCTTTGTTTTGCCTCCTTATGTTTCATTTTATTGTGTACTATATTAGCTTTTTTTTTTTTTGTAAATTTTGTTCAGTTAAGACTGAGATATAGACTTGGTATAACATGCTTGTGATTAAAGGCCAAATAGTTCAAATCAACCATCTCAAACTGTGTGCTATGAAGAGCTGAGAGAAACTTTATTCAGACTATAGGACTAGAGTAATAAATATAAGTGATCAGCATATCTTCCTCAACAAAGAGGAGGTGATCAGTGAATTAAGGTGATGTGTGTTTGCCTAGCTGAAAACTTGCAGACTTTGTCCAGCATGCAAACATTTGAGACAGCTGCTGTAAAATACTTTGGGATTGGACTGCCTGCTTAGTAAAACTACCAAAATATCACAAAAGATCAAATGGGAAGAATGTAAATTGCTCTGATAGATAAATGACACAGATTAGTGAAAGACTTTCTGGTCTGATATGGACACCCTGCACTGATAATGTATTAGCTTTAAAGAACAGGAATGTACTTCAATTAAGGTCTTTGTATTCTTTCTGTAGTGTTGACAATTCTATATGTTTATTAATCTATACTGTGTCAGTCAGACCCATGTCAATTTCAAGAAAACTGGATGAGCACAAATTAGATGTGTCCAATCATGGAGGCAACTTTAACTAGTCACACACAGAGATAAGCATACTATTGATATCTGGTGCTATCAACAAATTAGTATTGGTCAAACATTGTTTTTTAACTGCTTAGATTTTGCACTGAATTGGCATGTTGTGATGTAGTAATAATCTTAAATGTCTTCAAAAAGAGAGTCTTTAAAAAGTTTCAATAATTTTGAACCGGAATTTGTACTAAGACTTAAAAAGGGATGAAGATATCCCCCTTCATGGACGTGAAAATATTGGATAAATCAGTATTAACCTTTAAAAAACTGGACGTCCTGGTGACCCAGAGGTCTAAAACCACTATGTTCTTGGTTCAAATCCAGTTGAAGATCTGGTGTTGCAGGTCATCTTTGTCACTCATCCTATAATTTCTTGCACACTCTACTGTGTACTGTGCAATGACGACAAAATGCCAAACTGAATACAGAATGAAGTTTTCTTAAACAGCTAAAGCACCAGCAGTGCTTCTTTCGGTTTTGTTTTCAGAGAAAAAAAAGTAACTTCCTCTCTCACAAAAACACAGACATCAGTTTCTTGACGGCAGCACACAAACGAGGTGAGCTCCTATTTTCTGATCGCTAGTTTTGGATTTAGCATGACATTATTTCACATCATCGATGAAGCGTTTAACTCAAGTCTTCTTTGTGAGAAGCTGTTCTCGTCTTTGTGTTACTATCCCTTCAATGCCACTGAACAAGTAAACACAGAGCTTTAAAATTAATGACTCTGGAGAATACTCATTTGGTTCGATTAATCCAGGCTGCTGACACAACATATCAACTTGAGATAAAATTTGGAATACATTTTTGCACAGAACGAGGGCTGTAGATGTTGTCCTCCATAACTAGTGACAGACACATGTATGGATTGAGAATGTATGGTTTGGATAAATAATGCCAGCTATAACTTTTTAAATATCTATACAGGATGAAGATGTCCGGAAGAGTCATGAGTTGCTGTGTCGTGCTGTTCCTTGCCCTGACCTCTGTATCAGCTGCACACAAAAAGCTCAATTCAATCACTGATTTGAAGAAAATCAACTTCGACCAATTGGTGCCCAAGCACAGTCTTGTGCTCCTCCACTGGTTCGCCAACGAAGTTGACATTGACAATAATAATGTCATATGGCTGACCTTTGACCCAAACAATGAGGATTATGGCTCACATCATTATGGCAACTATGAGGGGCTGTTGGACCCATTGCCTCGAGGAAATATCAGATACCAGTACTACACTGTTGGTAATCTCTATCAAGATGTGTCCGTGCGACTTCCATCTTATGTTGTCAATCCCCCAAGAGAGTATGTGGGAAGAAACAGGGACAGGATCGTAATAAGAGTCCAGGGCAGGAACACAAGACGGGCAGCTTTGCGGAGGATTGACCAAGTGTATATCACACAGCATTATGACACTACTGATTATCTGGGGACACCTTATGACCCAGATCATACCTACCAGATCACTACAAACCTCTTAAGACAGATCAGAGAGTTTTCTGTGACAAACAACCAAATGTCACTGTTGTATCTCAGAAACCGCTTTCAAAGTCAGGCTGATGATACCAGCATCAGAAACACATGGGGTAACCTTGCTTGTCTTGGACTGTTCTTGTTTATTGTGATCGAGGAAAAGTACTCCTCCAACCAACGCAACAACAGACCAGGAAACAACAACAGACTGGAAATCAACAACAGACCACAACACAACAGCAGACCACAAAACAGACAAAATCACTGTGGTGATATTGCTTTGAAGTGCTGTATTTTTATTGTATTACTTATGGTTTTGTTCAGTCTATTTGCAAGTAAATGACAAGAAATGAGGACGACTAATGCTCCTACATATTGTCTAAACCAAGGTGTTCTTCTTCATGTCAGCCTTTTTTAGTGTATTCACTAACTTTTTTTTACATTGACAATTTCTATCGAGTGACAGTGGTTTTCAGTTTCAATTCTCTGTAACTGTTGTATGTTTAGTTTTGCCTCCTTAGATTTCATTGTAATGTGTGCTATGTTGGCTGTTTTTGTAAATTTTGTTCAGTCAAGACTGAGATATAGAATCTGTATAACATGCTTGTGATTTAAGGCCAAATACATCAAATCACCCATCTCAAACTGTGCTATGAAGAGCTGAGAGTCTTCAGGGTTTCAGTCTCACTGAGTCAGTCATTCAACTGAAAACCTCTAGACTTTCACCAACATGGCACTGTTTGAGACAACTGCTTAAAAAAATTGGACTTTACCTGCTTGGAAAAATTACAGAAACATCACAAAGGATCAAATGTACAGAATATAAACTGCTCTGATGGATAAATGACAGATTAGTGAAAGGCTCTCTGGTCTGATAAGGACTGAATGCACTGATAATGTATTAGCTTTAAAAAACAGGAGTGTACTTCAATTGTGGTTTTGTATTCTTTTTGTACTGTTGAAATTGTGTGCATTTATAAAATTAAACTGTGTCAGTCTGACCAACCTCAGTGTTTTTAATGTCAAGAAAACAGGATGAGCATAAGTTAGATGTGTCAAATCATGAAGACAACCTTAACTATTGCTGATTCTACAGACAACACAGGAGAGGCACAGGCAGAGTTAAGCATACTACTGATATCTGGTGCGATCGGCCTTGAACAACAAATTAGTAGTGGTCAAACATCGCTTTTTACTGCTTAGATTTGTCAATTGTTGAACTTGCATTGCGTGACAAGAGGTTCTTAAAAAAGTTTTAGCTACTTTGAACCAGAATTTGTACGGAGACTCTTAAAAAAAAGGATTAAAATATCGACGTCTATGGATAGGAAAATATAGGAAAATCTGTATTAACCTTCAAAAAAACTGGGTGTCTTGGTGACCCAGTGAAAACCACCACATACTTGGATAAAATCTAGTTAGAGATCTTTTGTTGCAGCTCATCCTAATCACTCAACACATAATTTCTGGCACACTCTACTGTGTTCTGACAAGTAAAGGCAAAATATAAAACTCACCACATTTATGAGGTCGATATCAGCATGAAAGAGGTCAAAGAACAACAATTTGACAATAGTACACCTGACAATATTTCACTCTACTTTAAAGCAATGATCCCCAAAATTTGATGATGACGAGCTGTGGAACATAAGGGTACGACATTTTATAGTAGAACAATAAACTATTGATGAAGACAGTCATGGTAAATATATGATGACAGTAAATATTGAACAGAGACCTTCAATGGAAATTACAACAACAATACAATGAAATTTTGAATTAAGGAAAGGAAAAAAAAATAATACGAATATGTGAGGCACTACAACAAATCTTGTTGTGCCTCACCCTGCAGTGCATAAGAAACACTCTTGTAACACTTCCTGTAACCACCAGCCAGGCTTGTATTGCTAGTTTCATTTCCAGTGAAAGGGTAGTGAGCCCCGCCTGCTCCCATACAAACACAGGGATCGGATTGAACTGATCAGATACTTGATGGCAGCAGACTTACAAGGTGAGCTCTCTTATTTCCTGATGGCTAGCTTTTGATTTACCGTGACTTTTTCAAATGACTGGTGAAGCATTTAATCTTCTTTGTGAGGGTTCTCTCATATTTGTGTTAGTATCCCTCAAATGTTGTCTGTGAAGATTTCGTACCTAAGAAGCAGTAACTTTGGTTGATAGTCACTTATTAACTCAGTCAGCTGGAGCCTCACATTCACCACAGATAAACTTTGGAATACATTCTTTGCACAGAAAGAGGACTGTCCCACATCTCTTACTTTACAGTATGAGCATGAGGAAAGATATTGTTTTAAGAAAGACATGAAAAATCCTTCAGATGTTAAAATGCCATAGTTTTAAAATTAAAATAAAAGAATCAGATGCATCTCTAGTGACAGACACATGTATGGACTGAGAATGTACGGTTTGGATGAATAATGCCAGCTGTAACTTTTTAAATATCTATACAGGATGAAGATGCCCAGAAGAGTCATGAGTTGCTGTGTCGTGCTGTTCCTTGCCCTGACCTCTGTATCAGCTGCACACAAAAAGCTCAATTCAATCACTGATTTGAAGAAAATCAACTTCGGTCAATCTGTGCCCAAGCACAGTCTTGTGCTCCTCCACTGGTTCGCCAACGAAGTTAACATTGACAATAATAATGCCATATGGCTGACCTTTGACCCAAACAACAGGGATTATGGCTCACATCATTATGGGAACTATGAGGGGCTGTTGGACCCATTGCCTCGAGGAAATGTCAGATACCAGTACTACACTGTTGGTAATCTCTATCAAGATGTGCCCATGCAACTTCCATCTTATGTTGTCAATCCCCCAAGAGAGTATGTGGGAGGAAACAGGGACAGGATCGTAATAAGAGTCCAGGAGCAGAACACAGGACAGGCGGCTTTGCGGAGGATTGACCAAGTGTATATCACACAGCATTATGACACGTCTGAAGATCTGGGGACACGTTATGATCCAGATCATACCTACCAGATCACTACAAACCTCTTGAGACAAATCAGAGAGTTTTCTGTGAGAAACAACCAAATGCCACTGTTGTATCTCAGAAACCGCTTTCAAAGTCAGGCTGATGATACCAGCATCAGAAACACATGGAATAACCTTGCTTGTCTTGGACTGTTCTTGTTTATTGTGATCGAGGAAAAGTACTCCAACCAACGCAACAACAGACCAGGAAACAACAGACCAGGAGACAACAAACCAGGAAACAACAGACCAGGAAACAACAAACCAGGAAACAACAGACCAGGACACAACAGACCAGGAAACAACAACAACAGATGGGAAATCAACAACAGACCAGTAAACAACAGCAGATCAGAAAACTACAACAGACCAGAAATCTACTACAGATCAGAAATCAACAACGGACCCGAAAACAGCACCAGATCAGAAAATAGACGTCGATGCTGTCGATGTGCTTTGGCGGTCTGCTGTTTTTTTGTACTTCTTTCAGTTATATTAACAATTGCTTTGTACATCTACTTTACAAAAGAGTGAGGAGAAATGAGGGAGAGCAATGCTCTTAGACATTGTCTAAACCAAGGTGTGAGGTGGTGCTTAGAAAGGAAGATGAAGACCACTACCACTTATAAGTTGACTGGGAACAATGAATCGAGCACTTATGCATGGAGCCAGGACAGTGACTTCAAATTTTGGCACTGAAAACAAAACATTGGTATTGAAACACTTGCACTTACAATCTTATTTTGATATTTTCTGCATTCTGTGACAATCTTGTGATTTCTTTTCTTCATGTCAGTCTTCTTTTGGGTGGAGGGGAGGAGCAAGGAGAGCATGCCAACACGCTTGTGATGAAAAGCCACCAATTAAAACAGCTCCTCTCAAACTGTGTGCCAAGAAGGGCTGAGAGTCTTCAGAGGTTCAGTCTTGCCTTGTCATTCATTCCATTTTATTCAGACTACAGGTGGCTACTTTTGCATGGATGCTAATAATGTGATTATAATACGATTAAGGCTGTAATGTGAGTATGGTGGAGCCCATGTAAACCCATGTTACTGTCATAAAAATGGCAGTAATCGATATTAACCGAGAGTACAGCATAGTTGCCCCTTTCATGCCCTTGTCATTTTCTTCTTCTTCGCCCTTTTCACTGATAACGAAGGTGTAACTTGGTGCCAACGAATATAGAAACTAATGGTACCCACAATTCCGCACAAAAGCCAAATAACAAGTAGCATGTAAACAGGATTTCGAAGAACTGCCAAATCATGTGAACACCTCAATCGGAGCAACACCACAATTGCATTATTAGTGTCCATAATGCGGCCACTGATAAGCACATCTTAAGGTAGTGGTGGAATTAAGGTGGCATATCATTTGCTTGGACTGAAAACCTGCAGACTTTGACCTCCATGGTGCCATATGCGACATCTGCTGTAAATACCTTAAAACAACATTTGGATGGAATTCACCTGCCTGGAAAAATGACAAAAACATCACAAAGGATCAAAAACAGGACGACAGTTTGAAGTTTTATATACCAAAAAGGAGGTCAAAGGGGTTGTGTTTCTGCAGATTCATGCTCTGTCTGATAGAAATGGAGAGTGTAAATTGCTGTGACGGATAAATGAAACAGATGAGTGAAAGGTTCTGTGGTCTGATCGGGACAGCCTTCACTGATAATGTATTAGCTTAAAAAAACAGTATATTTTACTTATGGTTTTGTGTTTCTTATGTAGTGTTGAAAATTGTGTTATTAAATATTATAATGTATCAGTCAGACCCTGTCCATGTATCTGTTGATGTTTTTATTTTAAGTTCAAGGAAACTGTATGAGCACGTTGGATGTGTCTAATCATGAATATAGGTAAGTGTCTGTGTTTTATGACAGCATGTATGCCTCATGCAAAACACACACCCACACATAGATTAATAATTTATCAGCAAGACCATTTCCATCCCTTGTGACATGCACAAGTCCTTGTTTCTAGCCAAGTCCCAGGCAGGCTTATCAAAAGGCCTTTATGTTTGTGTGAAAGAGATGAATACTGTTGTAATGTGGTGAAACTAGGATAGCACTCAGCAGGCCAGCACAAGACCCAGCAGATCATAAGATAATGAGTCACCACTAAAAACTGTTGCAGATTCAGCTTTAAGAAAATACTAATCAAACGTTCCACTCAAGAGTGATGGAGTTCAGAGCCAACTGTTAATGACAAACAGGCTCTGCTGCTTGAAAAAAAAAGCTGATACACTCAGTCGTCTATGCATAACATTTTCCCAAGTTGTGAAGACATGTTTTGTTTGATAACCAGGTCAATGCAGAGGAAAAACACCTTATTTTTGTCCCACAATATTATGATTAATCTATTCTAAAAATTGACTATGTGATATAAATTCTTATTTTCATGTTTTCACACACACACACACACACACACACACACACACACACACACACACACAACTTTATATAAAGTGAAAATAAAATGGTCTTGACCTTTGTGACCTTTATTTCACTTTATGATATCTGATGTTATCAGAATCAGAATTGGCTTTATTGGCTAATGTGTGCACACATAAGGTTAAAGCAGCTTTAATCAAATGAGTCTTATTTATCAGTATTAATTATTGTTCAGACTGACACAGACCTAAAGCTGTACTACTGTGTTGTCTAAATGTAGAGGTGAGAGGATGAAATATGAAACAAGAAGTTCAAGAAGCCAGTGTCCTCCCAGCTGTGCCAATGCAGTGGTCTCACTGAAATTAATGAGGAACCTGTATTTTTATGAACATTGTCCAATTGTCGGAATACATGCTAAAAGTCCTGCTTGTTGTCCTAATACAGTTGATGTATTTCATTTCTTCACCTTATGTAAAGCACTTCGAAGTGTCTTTGTGAAAAGGTGTCTCACCATGCCTTGTCTTACCATGCTGACCTCTGACCAAGGGACTTGTCTTGCCTAAGCTAAAGCGCACGCATCAATATCACCACCAGGAAATACCTGCAAATCCATCATCTTGATATCCTTTTACTTTCACATGTGTTTGGATCACAGCCCGTCAGGGATCCATACTCCACAAGTCAGTCTTCCCTATTTAAAGTCAGCCAAGTTTATGCTTGAAAATAAAAGTGCCTCTTCCCAGATGTTAAGTTGACTCCGTAATATGTATCATAGTGGCCAAGACAAAATAAATCAAGGTCAAGGCATGGGACAGGAAACTAAAATGAGCAGTGTACAGAATGAATGGATGTGTGTGTCTGTCTGTCTGTAAACAACATGAGATCATATCCTGTTGAAACACCACAAGACTGGATACAGCTGCTCATCATTATAGCCAACAAATCAACCAAAACAGAGCATGTCATTACAGCACCTTGTGCTTTACAGCCACCACAAAAACAAACAGCTTATCGTTTATCAGCATGTTCATCAGTCACCCTCCCCTGGGCGAGACATTCTTAACCTTGTCATCTCTGTGAGGATGAATGTACACACATGTGCACAGAGACGAAAATGCGCAAAGGGCCACGAGGTAGGTACAGCCTAGTGAAATATCACATGAGCCCTCAAGCAATAATCTAATGGGCCACACAAAATGTCTTCACGAGCGTCCCACCGGATACAGCGCTGGAACAAGCTACAGCAGAAGTAAACAACAAAGATATACAGTACAGTAAACTGAAAACATTCCCAGTTTTCCCTTCTAAAAACTACAAAAAATATTTATGGAAAAATAACTACTTAGAAAAAGATATTCTCTGAATTTCTCTGTACTGTGTGTGCTTATTGAGGAAATGGAAAGTAAATTGTAGTTTTAGGCATGTCGTCAAAGCAGTGTGGTCTGTCGGTCTAGTTTTACTCCCAAATGGCTGGAGGTTTAAGTGGGCTTTTCTCATTTTGTTTTCTCCCTGCAGACAGACTTTACAAGAAATCGCGCTCTCTTTCTCACATGCTTTATGCCTCTCTCCATTTTTCTCCCTCTTCTCTTCTGCCCACTGACCTTCCTCTCTTTCTCTCCCTCTCTCTCCACCTCCTATCTGCTCCTCATTTCTTCCCAAGCTTCTTTCTAGGGCCTCCCTCCCTCCCTCCGCATGCACGGCTGAGCAGGAAGATGGTAATCTGAGCCAAACGTGGCAGAAGTTGAGACTTAATCTGCTCACTTTTCACTTTCCTTCCTTTTCCTTCTTTCCCTTCTACTCACACAAGGCCACATTTCAGATATTCAGCACATATATTTGTTGACTCACCACCTGATTCACCAATACTGTGGTACCTAGGAATCTATAGACAAGAAATGTCCTCAGCAAGGGGCAGATATAAAATTTAATACCTAGCTGTGTGCAAAGCAAGTGCAGTGAATAGACAGAGACACAGAGAGGCAACACACAGCATAAAAAGTGGAAATTGGAGGCTTTCTATTTTTATGTTTTACGACCTCCAGATTTGGAATGTATCACCTCCCAGCCGCCTACGCCTGGATACTACTCAGCCAGTGAGAGGAACCAATGAGCACAGCTGTCTCCAGATAACAGTGTTATATACACACACACACACACACACACACACACACACACACACACACACACACACACACACACACACACAACAGGGTAAAAATGAGCTGTTCTAATATGATAAGAGTAAGGGAAGAAACCAGTACAAATAACCTGCAAGAGCCAAAGCCACTGCATACAAACCAGCATAAATAAACACATATATTCCCACTATGATGACAACCAATTCCAAGCGCAAACTCTAATGAACTCTCTAACTCCCAGCCTTGCACACTGTGTGAGTCATTACACTCCACGGTAGGAAAGAAACAGACGAAATAAACACACCGACAATTTAGGTATTCATAGAAATTAACAAGTAATTCAACTAAAGGTACAGAGTTTGTCCTGAGGGTGGTGCTAAAAGAAAGGTCATGGGGTAACCTTAGTAGATTTCATTCATTAAGGAGAAGGAATATATTTCATGGAAATCCAGCTATTAGTTCTAAAGATACCTTGCTGTGCACTGCAGTCTTACTGTACCCCAGAGCTAAGATTGTCAAAATAGTGGCGTTGTGACAAAGTGACCAAAATTATTCAGATCACTTTCTTGGAAATGCCAAAATTCATGTTAATGTCATAGCAGACGGGTCAGAGGTAACTTAAAGATATCTTGATGTTCAACCAAAGCTCTCATCATTACACCGTACTAGATTTGGCCCTAAAAAGGAAAATAAATAAACACTCCTCCATCAGATTATATAAAGCTTTGTTGTGGGATGACTGGATTAAACACATAACATTCAAGAGCCTTGTTCTTTCACTCTTGACCTGGTCTGCCTGAAACGTTAGTCCAACAGAGCAATGACTCACCAGCACGTGCTCACATCTCCCCACAGTTATGGGTCTTTTCTTGATGTTTGGCCTCAGTAAAACCAAAGCGTATGGCACAAATTACTACAAAAACATCTGACACTCAGTTTGAGCTTGGCATCATCTCCATACTACTTGTTTGGGAGGTTTGTCAGCAGTAGTTGCATTGTCTAGACAAAGACAGACCCTGTATTCATTTAAATCGCAATATTAAAGCAATAAATAGTGGTGAGGTATAACTAAGTCCTGCAAATAACAAACAGACACACAAAGGACAAATACTCCAGTACCTACCAAACTTGCAGTGTCACTATCTTGATTAAATTACATCAATGAAATTAAACCTCCCCTTTAGAAATGAGTAAATGCACATACTGTATATTTAACATTTTAACCATCGGCTGATTCAAGTTCAAGTGAGATGGCCGATTCAGTTGCTTGCCTGTATGCGTTCGTTTTTTAACTGCTGTCCTGGGAGCAGCCCTGTGATTCTCATCATCACCCTCCCTGACCTACATTCACAGTTAGTCTAGACTGACAAGCTCACAAGGACTTATGTCTGTGCTCTTTGTGGTTGGTATTGTTACTTCACTGCTGCCTCATAGGTGTAATGAAAAGAGGAGAAATCCTGAATAAACACAAAATAAAGTCAGTAAAGGTTTAGATTGGTGTCACACTGAATTACAGAGCTCTGTTTTATAATAAAAGTGTTCATTGTGTAAGTGTGGCTAGCAAAAGGGGACATATAATGTACGTGAATCAAAGCAGAAATATTTAAATGTGATGTATATTATACATGCTCCCAAGTGCCTCAACAAGACTGAGTTCCTTACAAGATTAGGTTAAAATGAAACCTTCATTATCAGAAAAGAGAAACTGAACAGGAACATGGAAAGGCAATAATCAGGTTACTTCATCACAGAGCAAACTGATGCAAGTTACTGAATTTAGAAAGACAGGCCATGTTAAAACTGGATACAACCGAAGTGAGGAAACGCTACAGTCAAGCAGCACTTGTGTGTGTAAACAGGCTAAAATGCCTGTCTGAGCACTTCACTTTGACACAGTTTGCCCTGGACATAAGTTAGTTTAGAAAACATGGTGAACTGAGAAGGTACTCACTGTCTGTTGGTCGAGCTGTGGGTGGCTCCACAACAGGTGACTGCACCCTCTCCACCCTTGGCTCTGCCAGGGAAGGCAGGGGAGCACTAGGTGCTGGTGGCGGGTGGTTGTTGTTCTCCACAGCAGCGCCTGGGACCAAACCATCTGGCTGTCTGAAGACAGGCATCTCTGGCCTCCTGGAGGCCCCCTCAACTTGGCTGAGGATTGGGGATGGGGGCTCTGCTCTTCTCTGAGGGGGTTCAGGGATCCTTGAGACTGGGGCTGAGGAAAGCTGGGCATCCATCCTCCTGGGTGGGGCGGGGGGCTCACTGGACCGTGTCATGCTGAGCTCTGCCCGCCTGTTTGTGGAGCTGGAGATGGAGTTGGAGGAGCTGTCCAGGGAAGAACTCCGACTGCTAAGGCTGACCTCAGGCCGTTTGAGGCCAAAGCGGGCGATGCCAGCACTGGGTGAGCTGTCAATCTGCTTCGAGGAGACCTCAATGGATATTTCTGTGCGGCGGGAAGAGGCTGTGTCTGAGTTGCGACCCGCTGATAACTCAATGCGCCTCATGCCGGTCTTTGGGGAACGTGGATTGGAGGACTCAGAGGGGGAAGATCTGTAGTCAGAGTTGCGGGAACTCAGGTCGTAGCTCCGCTGGCTGGATGTGGAGGAGGTGGATGAGCGGAGGGGGTTGGTGGTCCGACGAGACAGGGGTGAAGGGTGTGTGGATGAATCTGTCTCCTCCACCTCAAATGACCGTTTCAGCGCTGGGAAAACACACAACATTTGTGGTCAGACAAGAAACAGAAGAATCTTTTTAAGAATCCGATTTAACAAAGAACAAAAATAATTTGTTGGCTAATTCTTTGTTGTGTAGAAGCAAATATACAACAAAAAATGAGAAGCGGTGAGCACGACAGCCGGAAGCGATAACACGCAAGAAATGTTGATCAACATGAACAAATAATGTGGCTCCGTTCAGGCTGACAGACCCGGGACCCTGCGCACAAGCACATTTCACAAGTACTGTGCCAAGTCAGTGGAAAAATACAATTAAAATCATGAATGGACATGACCGTGAACATGCTAACCTCACCGGATTTGACACGCTTCACGTAGCTCGATAGCATGGTGTTTCTAATTTCTAATCCACTCGATGAAAATATTCCGTTAATCTCACCGAGTGTGCTTTAATAATATCGTCCGGTACAAACACAAATCTACCACTGAAAGTAAAAAACGGCCAGTATTTATTTCTCTGCTTAAATAGTTTGTTAAATTACACGGACATCTTCTCCTTCTTCTCACTATGTTGAGCTAGCCGAACAACTAGCGCACCTGTTGACCCGACAACTGTCCGATTGACCAGGCCTCGCGAGCGCTCTAAGTGATCGCGTGGCTCTTGATACGCAAAGGGACGTTCGTTAAGGTGTTCTGTCGGAAAAGAGCCTTTGCTGATTTCACAGCTTGTATTTTATTTTACTTTTCAAACTCAGTATTTAGTTTTGTGTGGTTAATTCCATGTAAATATCTGACATTTTGCTATTGCTTTGAAGAGAACGACTCTTGAAAAGTACTTTAAAGTAATTTAATTTAATTGCTTTGAATTGGTACCACCTACAAATTTCTTTCATATTATATGCCTAAAAAAAATCACACTCTCCCTCTCCCTCCATATAAATTTCGTGTGCCAATATTCCACTACTAGCTTTTTGTTTTAGTTGTTGTTGCTTGGTAATTTGTTTTCCTTCTTGCCACAGTAAGCTCCATGTCCGATGTGAGGCTGACACCTGGCTCACCTCAGCTCAGCCCAGACACTGGTGCAGCTACAAACCCTGGAGCAAGGCAGTCTCTGTCTCAGATAAGCACCCGAGCCTGCATGCACCGGCCTCTGGCCTGCTTCACTGCTGATGGGCCAAGCACCACCATGGTAGTAGACCCCCTTCCTGGAACTCACTGTTTTTACATCCTTAATATGTTTCAGCAGGTTTTTGTGTCTAATATCAGATGGTCTACTGACAAACTGGGTGTCTAAATTAGTAAGATTGAACTTCCTGATTTTCCTAGACATATCACTAAATATTTCTTACTTGGTGTGACTGTGGCAATTATAGGAAAGCAATTAATGACAAGTTTGAATTACAGGTCATTTCTAAGAATCCCCTTCTACTCCTGGAATGGGTGGGTCACTAAACACACATTCACACATTCTTTGTATATTAGGCCCTGGTCTAATGTGTCCTCAAATGTTTGTGGGATGGTTTGCCATGTTCTCAGTAAATCCTCTAGAATAAAGAAAACCATAAACATAAATTCCTGCATGTTAACTGTATGTGACAATTTTGGCACTTCTTCATTACACCATAGACCGCTGACAGGAAAAGTTAGAGGCAACGACAAAAACATAGTGACTTAGATTCAAACTCTAATGGTATATGCATGTAGTATGCACCACAGATTGTTCTATCTCTGACAAAAAGCCCTTTATGTTGCTCGCATGGAAAAACATAATTCTATTTGAGAAAACTGGCCTTGAAATGTTCCTGGAAGAAAGGGTTGTCAGTGTGCTGTGTGCTTCTTTAGGTACAAAAAATAAGCACAGGAATGACGCACCAGTCACAATTAAGTTAGATGTAAAATTCATAAAATTTGCTGGATGCAGTGCTGAGGACTTGAACTATTTTAAGACAAGGTCGAGAACTTCTTGTCAGTAGGGAAAGGAAATGAACCACTCATGGAGTAGCAAATTTACAGTAGCTATCCATGCAATGCTCAGCTTTTAAGGGCAAGAGCTTGAGCTGTTAAAGTATTTAAGTGTGCCACAGACCACTTAAAACTGTGTTTGACTGTGATTTTGATATAATGACCTGTTTGCCTAGAATCGTGCTAACTGTGTGGTGTGTGCCTGCTCTGTGGTGACAGAAGAGTCCAACACAGTGAGGTCCTCACAGACACTGTGGAGACAGAGGTCCTGTCAGTTGTGTTTCTCTGTCTCTCTCTGTATGTGTGTGTGTTTAAACACAGCTGTACAGTAAAGCAAACACAGCCTGGGCTGCCCTGGTGGGAGCCAAACTCTCTGCCTCTGTTAACATCATACCACACTGCATCCTGGGATATGTGCGTGTGTGTGAATGATGGTAGATGGGGAAGTCACACATTAATATCTCTCTTTGTGTATTTATGCAAAGAAGGTGGCACTGTTACTTTGCCTCTGTAATATCTCAATCACTATTAATGTGCCTGTATGTTTATGTATGACTCCATGTGTTTGTGTCTGAATGGAAATGTGCGTATGCAGGTTTGTAATTTTTCTAAATGTCATAGCTATGGGTGTGTGTGTGTGTGTGTGTGTGTGTGTGTGTGTGTGTGTGTGTGTGTGTGTGTGATATCAATAAGAAAACCATTTGATGTCTCCAAGCTGCTGTATGCTGCTCTGAGGCAATACCCGCAATCACAGCCCTTTCGGCCAAGCTAATACCTATGAGCACCAATATAAACCAAATGTCAACCTCAGTCCTCTCTCTCCCCCTGCCTCTCTACATTAGCTCTCTCTCTTTACTTCTTATTTAATCTGAAATAATACACTGTGAACTTGCTAGCAGACTGAGCAGCTAAATAAGGAAGGAATTGCAGCCAAGCATGATGTTTTTCAACTAACAGACACTGAAACATGGTTAAACTGCTAGAAAATCATATGATGATGACACTCTGTTCTCCAGTGTAGCATGTTAGATGACCGGATGAGCATCACATGGACATTCTCTATGCCTCTCTGAGCATGACAATAGATGAGTTGGACTGGCCAACAAGATTTAGTGCTGCCTTTTGTCTTCAGTTGCTGAGGGAAAGTGAGGAGCACCACAGTATAAGCAGGGATTTTGCAAAACTGCTAACCACAGAGTACAATCTCCAAACTGTGACTGAGTCACAATCAGACATAAATATTAGCTCTAATTCATATTGTATATATATAAGTGCACTTAAATTCTAATCCTTGAGATTTTCATAAACCCTGTCTTTGAAGCTATTTATGATCAGCATTTTGTAGCAACAGCCATATTTTAAATTTGTGATTATTTCTCTAGATGGTAGTTTTCATTGTAAATCCACCATTCTGATGGCTCAAATTTCTTTCACACACATGGGGGATTCCCAGGAAACGAGGTATGCGTGTCAAACAGTGTTTCTGTTTGTAATTCTCATTTCATCACAGTCAGCCTCACTGTTTACTGTTCACTCTCCCACAGACTTAACGGAGCTCTGTTAAGTTCCCACTAATGCGAACACAATATTTGCTACTGCTCCAACTTCATATTGGAAGCATTCAACTGGCATAACACGGGATGGCTTTTGTTGTGAAACAGTCATAAGAAATGCAATGAATTTGTCACAGAGGTTAGCACCTCAAGACAGCAGCCATTTTCAGCATTTTCTCTTTTTTGTCAATGGATTTTTAATTTTTGTGACTGATGGAATCAGAGGGAGTCAAAGTGAGAACTTAGATGAGGAGCTGCAGTGACAGGTTGCACACTTCCAACTCCTCATCAAAGCAACCAACAAGTCTGTTTGGCTGCACTGTAAACGGTTGTACTTCTGTTAAAGTAGCTGTTAATTGAGTGTTTGCTGCAGCATTAAACTGCCAGATTAACCTGTCAAAACTTTACAATAAAACCAGTTTGAAATGTTGAGCAGAAGTCACTCATGCTTGTGCACTCTCTAAAAACAGTTCTGCAGATGACCACAGTAGCCTTAAAAGGCCATGCATGTCATAATGTGCTTTGAACCACTGAAATGAGAGCAGTTGGCCCTTAAATATAGTCTTAAAGCCCAACTCTGTTTTCTGGAGGTGTGTATTAGGGTTGTCGAACACACTTTCCATTCCCTGCAGAAAAAAACTGAATTCCTTCTCAATAAACAAAAGAAAATCTTTCATCACAGGCTGGTTGTTTTTAGCCATAGTATGGAGCCCGCTGATAACTCTGGGGTCTTTCCTGGGGTCGGCATCGGTGCAGGTTTCACTCCACGTGTCCAGCAGGGAGGAAAAACTGCAAGGAGTAACTTTAAAGCCTGACAAAGACCTGCTGTGTTCGCTCTACCTCAGAGTGACCCTCAGTGCTTCCCAGCAGCTCCACTGCTGTTGGCGTCATTAGCAGGAAACCTGTCCTAGCTGGTGAGTATAGAGCGCCCTGATAATGCTGATAAGGATGGAGACTCCTGAGGACGGCTATCATCAGCCTCCGACAGGAGACACTTCCTCCTTCTAATGCACAAGCGCTATCAATGAGACTCCTCGTGGAGTTTTGTTAAGCTCATACTCAGGGGGTGTACACTGGAGCACATTAACTGTATCCAACTTATTGCTTATAACTTATTCACATGTAAGAAAACACCTATCATTATTATAATGAATGTAAACTACAATCATGGCTCTTGCTAGTATCCACAGTTGTCAATCTAACATGCTACTATTGAGAAATTTAGCCTGCAGTTTCTCTGCCATTCTTGTGCAATTACCTCCCTACAGCTTTAGCAATAAATCTGCCTCACCTTGAGGAAGACTCCGGTCATGTGTGAGTGCAAGCACAGTGCTCAAGAGGAGGCAGGTATGGCAGACAGACAGACAGACAGACAGACAGACAGACAGACAGACAGACAGACAGACAGACAGACAGGCCATCCAGTCATTTAATTCTGGCCAAATGAAATGACTGAATAGGCTTATCACCGGCAACAAGTCAGATCAATTTACTTATTGATTGCTGTAAGGATGTAAAGAGAATTTCAACAAATAGAAGAAACATGCTTCTAAATTACACTACCAACTCTCGCTTTAATAGCACACTTTCGGTGCAGTATGGGTTGCAGAGCAAGTTAACAGAGTTCCTGAAAAAAATCCAAGACCACAGCTAAGTGGCAGTTGCCTTATAATGACAGTTTTCATTTTGAAAGGCGTTTGAAAAGCGATCCCTCGTCAAATTTCTCACCATCACCATGAAACAGTTTTGCCCTACAAAACAAGGTGGGTCCCCTACTGTGGAAGAGATTGTTAAAACTGTTCTGTGGAGTGCCTTCGTATCCGAATGGTTACAGTGCATGCCACATGGCCGCATGGTCGCATCTGTCGCCATTTTGATTCCAGCTGGCGACCTCTCTTTCATGTCATACCTCTCTCTTTCCCCATCCTCCTGTGTGCCTCAACCTGTCACTATCTAATAAAAGTAAAAAGCGGCAAAAAAAAGCAATTAGTGTCACAGCTGGTTACAAGCTGGAAGTTCTTACAATATGTCAGGATTAAATGTTTCCTGTGGACTTTTTATAAATAACATTTTATGAATTACAAAGCACCTGTGAAAAAACACACCAAACCAATAGCTGCTCTAAATTACGATTGTCAAGGTGTTGTATCAATAATCTGTACTTTCCATTTTATCTGTCCAACACCTCATGTCCTTATATGTTCATTAAATCTTTAACTCCATCTCATCTTCAACTGTCATAACTTGTGTTACTGTGATGGGTCGGATCTGGAAAGATGGCTAGGTCTGGAAAGAAAGAACCGGCTGTGCTCATATCCTCTCCTCAACTGCCTGCCCCGACATTTTCACCCACCACAGAAATCTACTCCTGTGGAATTTCCTCTCGCTGGACCAGTGAATGCCCTTAACATACAGACATACAGAGAGTAAGAGAGGGAAAGAGGCCAGTAGCAGTGGCAGCTTCTTGGTACCAATGCTTGAAATAGGAATCAACTTCAGCCAGTTATCTTGGACACAACTGCTTCATGGGATATTTAACAACTTAATGTCTCACAAATATAGATATTTTCAAGTTGAGTAAGAATTACAAGGAGCTTTTGCAAGAGCAGAACTGTAACACAATGACACAGTATGAATGAATGTGCGTGTGTGTGTGTGTGTGTGTGTGTGTGTCCATTCTGCTGAGTGGAAAGCTCAGTGGCCTGGTCAATGATCGGTGTCGGTTTGCGAGGGTGAAGTCAGAGCTGAGGTCATCAACCTCATGGACAAGTAAAATCCTGTTTTCTATCGCTCTCAGCTCACTGGCATCATCAGCTAAGGGCCATTTTTAGTGACATGGCAAATCTGCACACTGTTGCACACAGATTTACTGTATAGTGTACATAGTATATGTACATAAATTCTGTATTACAGTGGCAGTGGTTTGCACAAATTAGTGTCACATTATGAATAAAATGATCCATGTTTTTCTGCAGTGCTTTTTAAGAGCTCTAATCATTTGACAAGCACATGATGTGAATATCAAAATGTAATCTAATCACAGAAGTATCTGTGAGCACTGAGGTTTGTCAGCATATTAATACTTCATTGTCTGAAAGATTCTTGGTCAAATATTCATAATATACCATGCACTTCTATATTAAATAATGAGAGCACCAAAAATGCAGCCATTGAAAATAAATGCAGGCTACACTGCAATGTAGGCCTGGCCTTTTTGTCTAATCTTTCTCTGTCACAGAGGTAGGGCAAAAGCAGTGCAAACCTTGCCCACCAGGAATTAAAGTGAGACTATGACTTTTTTTAATGGACATCTTACACTGTTGCACAGGCAGAGATATCTCCATCATAAGCTACTAGTCATACCAGACCAAGTAAGGCTGTAGCAGTGAAAACCTCTGAGTGTAGCGCATTAAGAAAGGGTGTGTTTTACTGCTTCTAAATTCAGCTTTTCATTTATAAAAGCAATATTGTGTTATCTTTCAAACATTACATACTTTAAGATTAGCTGTTGTGAAAGTTAGTGAACTAAAAAGCACACCTGTTTTTTTGGAGGATGACTCTGAGTGACATTTGCTTGATTACAATATGGACACAGTGAAAAGGCCGTGTGGCATCATAATAGTAATATGTGTGTCCAACTTTCTTTCTTTGTAACAATGATGTTTACAGAGAAAAGAGTTTCAAAGCAAATTTGAATGGAACGACCTCTAGACTTCAGAATATAATGTAATATTTTGTGATGTCTAACACAGTGAAAGTAGAGTTTTTAGAGTTAAGAATGAGGTTGTTTTTTTTAAAAAAAAGCAAGTGAGAAAGCTACTCTGTCTCTGTAAGACAAGCACTTAAAATGATTTACTTTCCAAAACTGATTCTTATCGACTTGTTGGCTGCATCGGTGCCTTGCGGCACTCACTGAGCCACATGGGGCCATACATCATGGTGCATGGTGGTGACACCAAGGTATCACCACACACTCAGCCCAGCCAGGGGCAACACAGACCATTGACAATCACAACAGTAAACCATTATGTTGGGGATGTCTGAGAGCATGACTGAGCCACATGGTTAAAGCACACTCTTTCACCCCTGATGCCTCTCTTTTCTGAACGCCACTTATCGTTCTGCTCTGCTGCACTGTGTAAGCCAGAGGGAGAGGGAGACAGAGAGATTCACCATACATACCACAACAAACTCGTGTTGACAGAGGAGCAGCTCCGGACAAGTGCGGATGCGTTCCTAATGGCTATGTGTTTGTGAAAGACAGGAGACAGATAGCCAGAAAGACAGGCTGGGGGAGAGGTGTCGGCCTGTCAACCCCTCCTACCCTCCTCGCATCCACCAGCAGGCCAAAGGGAGAGGGGCTGAGGATGGACGAGCTGCTGAGAGAGGGAGAGGGGAAGCACAGCCGTAGGATGAGGAGGTGGAGGAGGAGGGAGGAGAGGGATGACAGGGGGGAATCTGTGGGCCAGGGGTAGAGTCATGAAAAGGAAGAGGAGCAGAGGGAACAGAGGGGGGAGGTGTTCCAGGTGTTCCCCTTGCAGCCGTATGGTCAGTTGCTGTCTCCTGAGTGCTCATCATACAGTATACACACACACACTTATACGGCCTCTCTATCATGGAGATTAGAGGCTAAATCCGTTGCACACTTTCTTCTGACCCATCTCAGTCTCGACTACATACATGACAGCCATAACAAACACACTAATGCATCTCAACCAAAGCAGTAAAAAGCAACAACTTTTACTGTGATTTCCCTTTCAAAGCCCCACAGCCCACCGCAGAAAGTCAACCAGCCCTTTCACTCTCCGTTTGTCCGGATCCGCTCGATTCCAATTAAACATGTGGAAACTATCTATAGTGTCCTCATGGCAGGGTTAAAAAGCGCCTCGCTCCTCAGAGTGACAAGAAGAAGAAAAGTCGTGGATCAGCAGAGCTCAAGACAGAAAAACAAAAAAACAAAACTAACCTTCAAAGTCTGATATGATCCCTTCCAAGTGAGCGTTGACAGTGGAATCAGACATTTTGGGGAGCAAGTGTGTATGTGCGGGTGTGTATAATGCGCGAGAGAGGGAGCAGGGTTCCCTTTCCCCAGCAAGGAAAAGTCTTCCTGGGGCGCAGTCCCGCTTTTAAACAAATCCCAAATTAGGAGCCTGTGCAAGAGAGAGGAGGGGAGAGGGAAAAAAACCCCACAAGAGTTGAGCAGCTCACTGATCCAAAGCCTCTCTCTATCTCTCCTCTCTGTCTTACAGCAGCAACTTATTTTTCTCTTCTCCTCCTTCTCAACTTCCAGGGCTTGGAATGAGCGAGCAATGGCAACCCCCCACCCTCCCTCTCCTCTCCCTCTCTCTCTCTTTCTAGCTCGCTGTCTTCCCTCCCCCCCATTTCTCCTTCCCTCCATTCCTCCCTCCCCTTCTGCAGCCGTCCTCTCAGACTGCTTCCTTTCTTTGAAAGCTCTCATTTTTGACTGGGTTGGTCAAATTCTACGCAGGCTATATTCAAACACACTTCCTGTAGGCCCGATGACATGACTAACACACTCTGGGCAAGTGATGAAACACAATGAGGATTTTAAAGCCTTACTACATCCTATGAGCACACAAATCAAGGCACTCACTTAAAGACGCACTGGAAAAAAGCAGATCTCCATTCAAACACATCTTACAGTGGATGGAGTGAAATGTTGCAGTAGATATACAAATAAATGCAGAGTGGAGACAGAAGGATACTATGCACAAATATGGTCAGGGCAGGCTCATGCAGGCGATTAGTACATCGTCTGACATGCTCAGTCGCTCTGGAGGCAGACATCAATAAATAAGTCGCCTAATGACTTAATGACCATGTGAATGAGCTTCTGTGTGTGGGGGTGGAGGGGGAAGGGTGGACAGGGGCGTTGGTCACAGGTCACAGGCCAATGGCGATGAACCACTGCTGCTGGCATCTTCACAAAAATTAAGCATTTAGCAGTGGTGGAAGAAGCACTCAGATCTTTTACTTAAAAGTAACAATACCACAATGTTAGATGCTCAATTCAATTCAAAATTTTACTGAAGTAAAAGTACAAAAATATTAGCATCAAAATATACTCACAGTACAAAAAGTAAAAGTGCTTATTATGCAGAATGGCCTATTTCAGAACAATACATATCATATTACTGAATTATTTTTACTGATGTATCAATACATAGATCACTTTAATGCTGTAGTTGGTAAAGGTGGAGCTACATTTTACTATATATACTGCTGGGTAGCTTGTCAATATCTCCCTGCAAATCCACTTATGCATAATATTACATCACAAATTATTTGTTTTATATTATCAATCAAAATCTGCAAAGTAACTCAGGCTATTAAATAGTGGAGTAGAAACAGACAGTAGCACCTGGAAAGCACACTTGAGTAAATGTACTAAGTTACTCTTCACCACTGCCACTTAGTAGTGACCAGACAGTATGTACTGACAGCAGTGGTGTGTGTGTGTGTGTGTGTGTGTGTGTGTGTGTGTGTGTGTGTGTGTGTGTGTGTGTGTGTGCGTGTGTGTGCTCATAACTCTCCAAACTGTAAAGATTTACTGCTTTCAAAATAAGGGTAGCCCTATGAGACATCTACACCTGAGGCAAAAATGCATTTGGAGAGATGATAGAAAGTTGAGAGACATATTGAAAATAATTTGTATTTAAGCTGTAATCAATCATTCAGGCTGGAAAATGACAGGAAAATTCAATCCTCACTAGTTGTTGTCCCATATGTGATTTATCATAAAATGTTTGGGACTGAAATCCTGCATGTCTGGCAAGCTTAGCACCAATTTGTTGCTTACATTGGAATCCAAGTTTGCATTTTCTGTTGATGTGGGCATGTTTACCGATCCTAAACACAGATGTGCGCGAGTGCACGAGCACACACTGATGCACAGATATCAAAACAAATATCAGGCTTTACTGTACCAAAACCTGCAATCAGATTAATCTTACAGCGCATTCCCCAGCCAGTGAAAGTATGTAACCCACAAAGTGCGTGAGAAAACTCTCTAATCGTCAATGAATTTCTGGCTGACATGAAAACTGGACGTGGGCCTGGAATTTTTAGGTGGAAGCTTTTCAAGTAGCCAGACTGTAAGGACACATAACTTTTGTCTTAATTGTTAGACAGTGCAAAGCACAGTGTCCATGCAGACAACGGAGATTTAATGTGCTGCTCAAAAGTTTTAGGGTGTTCTTCCTAATCATCCAATTGCCCCACCCAGACGTACACACATCTGTGTTACATAAGCACATACTTCAAGTGTGTTTCCTTGAGATATGAACCCCACAATATCTGACATTATATCTCCAGTAGGGGTCAGCGTTGCTCCTATTAAAACATGTCACTATGGGCAACAGTATTAGTGGTAGCCGTGTCACTACCACACAGTAATGTGATCTGGAAACAGATAAAGATGGAGAAATGAAGAGAATCCTGCTCTGGACACACCCTTCAACCCACACACACTGTCTCCTGCCCAACACATGTGCGCTAGATTCCTCCACTCCCTGGCACACACTCCTGCTCAGACACACACCGAGCTGCATGCACACAGGCAACAAATATGTGTGCGGCAGATGCATGCACAAATACGAACACGCACAGACACCATGCATTCAGCCCAGCAGCCAACACTAAAACACACACACACACACACACACACACACACACACACACTCCTAGTGATGCAGCATGCAATGCACTGCTAAGAAGACAGTTTCAATCTCCCATTAGCAGAGCATACCTTGGATACATTATCTAATCGCCTAAATGTTTGCGCGACTGTAAAAGGTTACACAAGGTCATGTTGAAGCCATATATCAGCGCTGATATCTTTAGCTAATTATAGTGTGAATTCCACTACGCTGACTCTTCTTTCTGGTAAACCTTATTGCTGTGTCATGGAAAAATGAAAGGAGGAGGGATTGCTTCTAAAAATCGAAATTGTTTCTTGTCAACGCTGATAATGAACTATGGGATGTAGAACTAATGCAGGAGTAACACTGAACATACAAAGTCATCATGAGGAGATAGAGATCCCATCTGACTGTGATTCAAAAATTAGTTTTGATAGTGAAAGTGATGATAACTGGCATCTGTTAAATCCAGATTATAAACCTCTTGGGGTCTCAGGCTTGCTGTACATTACTGTAATGTATTTGAATAGGCAGCTGCTGGTGTTATATTGCACTGAAGCCCAGGGATGAAGAGAGACAGAAACAGCCGCCTACTGCTTAAAGAAACCCAGACCACCACGACTCTAAAGTGGGTCCTGCCCTCTTGAGAGCTGAAAAATGAGAGGAGCCGAGTGGGAGGAGAGGAGGATAACTTCTATAAATGGATGCCAGGCTGGCGTGGCAGTTGCTAGGGCGATGCCAGGGCAGCAGCAGGTTGTGAACGTCAGCAGCCGATCTAAACATGAACGCGCACACACAAAGACAGCAACAGGCCCACATGCCTCGGCGCCAGTCTGCCCCCCTTGACTGCGGTCCAGCCTGTGCCAGTGGATAGACCTCCTGCAATCTCTGGACTCTGCAAGGATGCACCTGAACTATTTTATTCGTGACTACAGTTGCATCAATTCAACAAAAAGCAACCTTATTTGTATAGATGCAGGAGCAGAACAATGTAATGGATGAAATACCAGATTTTGATGACAAATATGTAACCACTTGATTCACTGGTCAAGTGTCTCTGCTGATTCAATAAATCAGTTTTCATCACCACTTAAGTGACAGATGGAACAGGGAAGAAATAAGACAGAGCCGCTAATCACTAATCTGTCAAATTAAAGCTCTTATATAGATAACAAGTTTGTAAAAATAGGTTTTCAAGAAGTGACGTGTGACCATCATGTGGCTGTTTTATATCGTGAATCAGTGTTTGATCAGGTCATGTCAGGTTTAGAAAGTCATTATTATTTCAAACATTCCCAGTATCAGCAACAGAGGAAACCCAGCTTCCTGCTGAGTTCATCCTAAAACAACAAAAGCTTTGTGGGGCTCCATACAGACGACTCACCCATGAGTCAGGCTGTATCAAATAAGCCATCTGGGAGAGGTAAAATCTGTGCGTGTTGTGTGTTGGCAAGTGTGTGCATTCATGTGTACATGTGTGTATATTTTGGATGTGACTAGCTGGTTACCTCAGCACTGTTTACATGGCAACCCCCATAATAAGCAGCTCTACCTGGCTCAGGCCTTCAGAGGGGAGAAATACATGGACAGGACATGAATGGGAGGCGAAAAGGTGGGAAAAGGTGAGCCAAAGAAAGAAAGAGAGATGTGAAGTGACTCTGAGTGCCCCCATGGTTTTAATGGAACCTAGGGAGTAGGATCATTCCCCCCTGCTGTGTGTGAGAAAAAAAGACAGAAACACAGAAAGAGAGCAGCTTCAGCATGACCAATGGAATCAGCAGCACGGGTAGTGTAAACATATCCAGAAATGTTAAAAAATGCAAACAAAAGAAAACTGAACACTGTGTAAGAGTCTGCATTAAAGAGGACCAGACAGTTTCATAATATTACCCCCACACATACACACACACGCACACACACACGCATATGAAAACCCCTCATGTGGCCCCAGAGCCCACATGGTGAAGTAGCTTCGTCTAAAGTATATGCACAGCTGTAGTGACAGCAGCTGCCCTTAACCAAATGTTAAACAGCAGCACCCAGCCAGGCTCTGCTAACTTTAATCAAATACAGCACCTGTTGGAAACATGGCTCGACTGCACTGTGTGTACACACACGCACACACACATACACACACACTGGCATACCCCCTCAATTGCTTTCGCTCATTGTTTTTTCTTTGCAGTGAGCGGTCCCTGTGCGTGTGTGTGTGTGCGAGTGTATCGACTGTCTGCACACATGCTGCTGGCTGCATGTGTGTGTGTTCCCTCATGCATGGGATGGAATGGCTTGGTAAATAGAGAGAGCAGCTGTCCTCCATCACAGATGACTCTCAGTAGGCCTCTCTCTCTGTCTTCCTCCCACCTCCGCCCTCGGCTCCATCACTCCACCGAGTAATAACACTGTTTAGTGCGTCAACAAGCCAGCATTGTGATCGCCATCCTCGCTGCTCCCGCTGCACTCACATATTGTTCTGCTCAGCACGTTGCCACAGCAACCCACCCAACAACACCAACCGTGTCTCACCAGGAAGCGACACGGTTTGCAATTTCCTTCCATAAAAGTTCTCCTTAAACCTATAGAGGGTCACATTCAAAACAAGTCAGCTGTGATGAAGAAAACAAGTCAGAAAATAGCCCAAAACAACACTTGTTGCCTTGTGTGAGTGTTCACAACTCAGAGGCTGACATACAAAGAGCATTTTGGATTACTCAACTCAGCAGCTCCACCTAGTGGTGAAAGCGTATTTTACACATTGAACAGAATAACTTGCAGTACCGATTCAAGATGACTGAAATCTTTCACTGAATTCATTGAGAGGTCTGAGGGTCAGCTAAGCTACAAGTCACAAGCCTGAGATTTCAGTCCGCGCTGACTGTTACTGCGTCATACACACTCATCAGGCATCATCAGCTGACCTCGCTCTGACTCGAATGAATGAGCCCCTTTAGGCTTCATTCACTATCTCTGTGTGGTTGATGGACAGTTTCCGTTGGGAGCGTCATCACTGTTGATTCATATGAGAAGAAAACACAGGAAACAAAGGGGGAGCCTCACAAATCAGCAACAACACCAGTGAGGGAGGAACATTAGCGAGAGGTGAATTGACCTAGTTTAGCAGAGGCAGGTGCGAGGCATTGATGATACCTGGCCAGATAAGAGGACAGTTTATATTTATTACAAATAAAACATTATTACATGTGCCCACAATTGATGGGTGGGATTGATGTCTTTACTTTGCCATGAGCTGTGCACACATACACACACAAACAAACACACACAAACAGCTTTTAAACATACATATACACATATTCCTCCTATTTGTGTACACATACGCAACAACATCACAGTGACCCAAAAGCACACAGACGCACAGCACACACACATGCAAATCAAATACACTGTGTATATGAATGTGTGTATGAATGCATAAATACTCCAGTGAATGTTCACTCAAAGCCGAAACATATACAAAGTATGTCCTGCTGAAGCCATTACAGCTCCTTGGAGGAAGCACCTGGAGACAAGGGGCCAAACTGGGGGGGGGGGGGGTGCAATACCTGCATTACACACACACTTGTCAGTGGTCTCACCCTCATCCAGATTTCTCACACCATGTTGGCGCTACAAGCCCTGCTCAAACTGTCACAAACACACACACATACACACACACACACACCACACACACACACACACACACACACACACACACACACACACACACAGACATGCTGCTGCAGCCACTTCACCAGTTCCACTCCAGCTATGGTTTTTTTGTGCTGTTTTAACAACACTCACACCAAAACTCATAAAAATACCATTAAGAAGCAGACAGCATTGCCTCACTAATGACTTTAGCATAAAGTATGACACACACACACACACACACACACACATACACAAAGGCAAGCTCTTATCAATTCAATATGTATATTGTTTAGAGCATCCAACGGGGAAAACAATGCCAGAGGGGCAGAAAAAGTAAGGATTGTTATTTGCAGAGTCGGCTCTCTCTTTGCTAGTGGACTGAAGCAGGGCTTTCTCTATCCTGTTAGCTAAAGGAGGGACTGACTGATGGCCGAAGCGGGATCAGAGCCACAAGGGACAAGAGTAGTACTGTTCAAACAGAGCTTTTTCCTGTTTTCACACCAAAGAAGAATGGGAGAATGCAGATGGAGAAAAAAAGTGGGAGAAATGTCTAAGAAATAAGAGCTGCTTCTGTGTCATTTCACCACAGAATCGGCCCCTCCAGAAAGTTGTTTTTCCAGCAATCTTACTTTCATGCAGTGATCATGAAAAATGAACATGGGTAAAGACAGGCAGACAGAGACGGGGACTGGAAAAGAGGTGCTGACCTAGCGGCAACCTGTAAGGACAAAAACAGTTAACTGGAAACAATGGGACACAGGGGGTGGAGATGGTGGGCACAAACAAGACACAGAAAAGCCTGCAAGCATAACAAGCACAGAACAGATAAAGATAAATCAAAACAGGTCCGCTAAGCTGCTACACAAACCCTGCAGAGCTCCCAGCTCCGGCTCCAAACCCCAAAGAAAACATGCAGTCAGCAAACAGGACAGAATGAGAGAGTGGAAAATACCATAGAGGGGGAAAATAGAGGCAGGCTCTTACAGAACAGACACTCGATCACAGTGAAAAAGCTGATTGAAGAACCTTTAGCTGCACTTCATTCTCCATTCAGAAGTGTGAACTCATCTGGGCTGACAGTTTCCGGAGAGTTTGTCTTACCTGAGAATTTGTCCCCCTCCATAACCAGATCACTCCCTCCACAGCCACATGTAGTGTCTGCTCTTTGACTCCACTCTCTCTCTCCCTCTCTCTCTCTCTCTCTCTGTCTTTTTTTGGACTTCCCTTTCTCTCGTCCCTCTCTCCCTCCCTCTGTTTCTCTTCCTCCTCTTCTTACTCTCTCTTTCCTTTCGGGCTCTCTGCTCTCCCTCCCTCTCCCCTGGTTTGATTCCTTCAGTGTGTCTTGCTAATGAATTCAGAATTACGACATCCCCATGTGCTGATCATATGTTGCATTCGCCGCTCTCTTTCTCGCTCTTACCCGCTCTTTCCTCTGATGAGACCAAAAGACTGAAGCAGCATTGTGTCTTGAAAATAGAAACCATTAGCTCTGCCATGTGACATGGACAGGCTCCTTACAGACTAAAATAACCGGCTGGACTTGCAAACTCTTCTGTCAGCTAACTTAAAAATGTTCCTTGTGTGTGTGTGTGTGTGTGTGTGTTTGTGTGTGTGTGTGTGTGTGTGTGCGCAGTGGCCCTTTGATACCAACAGCAATCTTGTCAAACTGGAGTGAAAGACTTTCCACAAACTACTTCTAGACTTCCTCACGATGAATCGCTCTGCCTTTGCAAGCGTGTGGAAGGATGACAGCCTGTTGAAATAATACTGACATGCAAAAATAATACAGGACGGAAGCGAGGAGGGGGGAATGCTATGAAAACAAATTTCCCAAAAAATGTTTTCAAGGGTTAAAGCAGGAGAGGCAAAATGACAGCAAGAGCGCAGAGAAAGAAAGAGGACTAGTGGGTGTGCGTCTCCATGTTCAGGAAACTCAGATGACCTCTGGCCTTTGGCACGCCCCTCATGCTGCGCTGGGGGTCAGAGGTCACATGGCAAGCGTCTGAGCACTGATAGAGAGATCAAACACACTCAGACATGTCAGACTGACATCTTGTGCAACACTCATCGCTCCAGTGACCTCACGTATTGCATGGTGACCTCTGCGTACCATGTGTTTGCACATTGTGTTTATATATCTGTCTCTAGTCATATCTTTATTAATTTAACAATTAAAGCCAGCTGCCTCATTTGGAAGAATTTGGTGATAAAATAAAGATAAAATTTGTACACTGGCGGCCCCTGATGGTCAAAATATGAAATGCTGATGGCCTGCAAGTTGCTATAAATAAACAGTTTACATTTAAGTATAAAATCTTGCTTATTGTGGATTAATGATCATTTTTTTAAAAATCTGATCTTTAGCCAAATTAGATGAGGTGAAAGGAAGTAAGTCTAGCTTGCTGAGTCCTTAAGTACAGTACAGTACAGTACAGTACAGTACCCTTAGTACATTAAATGTACTAACAGTGATAAATGTAATATTCATTGGTCAGACAGAATAACCTTAAAAACGAGGTTGAATTGTCAGATTGATTGTGATCAGCACTAATACTGCGTGTGTCCGATGCAGCAGGATCTGCTGACTGCCACATGGGAATTTACTGCACATAGATAAACAATGGGGACAGTGTTGGATAGACTGTGTTTATTTGTGTGTGTGTGAATGTAAGTGTGTATGAGTTGAGGTTACAGTAAAGCATTCTCCCAAACACCCGCCTGCCGGCTCGTAAATCTGCCCCATTGGCAGATGTTTTGTGTGAGGGCATCTCCCTCCAAATGCCAGTGAGTGTACACACACACACAGACACACACACACACACACACACACACACACACACATACACATGCCCTGTGGCAACAGCATCAATGTCAGGGAGGTCTGCTGACAAGCAGGGCCTTATCCCCAGCCTTCAGCACCTCCCAACATCCTGTATGTGTGTCCACTTGTGCATATTTGCATCTGTGTATGTATGTCTGTGTGTGTGTGTGTGCGTGTGTGAGGGTGTGTGTGTGTGTGTGTCAATGTATACTGAAGAAGTATACATTGACACACACACACAACCAAATATTCTACCCAGATACTCATTTGTTTGGACATAAACAAACACACACAACCACCACACACTGTCAGAATGTGTTTGCTGTCTCGCTGCCTGTCAGCCGTCTGTGGGATGAATACACATCCTGGGGCCTGTTCCAAAAGATACATCTGTGAGACCTGTAGTCCTCTTCAATGCTCATGCATGTTAGTTGACGGTGAAAAAATGAACACCAAAGGAAATGTGTTGCAAGTCACAGTCTACAAGACATAGCTTGTAGACATTCTACAAGCTAGCTATGTGTACAAACCTAGTGTGTGTGCGTGTGTGTGTGTTTCAATCCCCCTCCTCTCTTCTGTTTCCCTCCTCTCTATGTGCTGATGCTGCAGAAGATGTCTTAGTGGTGAGCCACAGCTTCAGCCTGCATACCAATACCGTGTATTAGCGTGTGTGCACACACACACGCACACACCCTTGCATGAGGACGCACAAACACGAAATGGCACAAATGACACAACTGTCAGGTTTCATCTATTTGTTGCATGGCTTGAAATTGCACATTAAAACCCCCAAAATCATCAGCAAATACAGAAAATTTGATTTTAGAAAGTATTGCAAAAATATTTGTTCAGTTAATATCGCAAAGCTGCTTTCTCTGTTTCTTCTTGGTTTGTTTCCTAGAGTGTAGGTAGACGCAGCGTCGGTGCGCAACAAGTGTAGGATGCAAAAATAAAATCTTAAAAACAAAAAGTAGCAAATGAAGCAGCAAAGAAATGTCCCAATACTCTGGAGTGACAGAGGAATTACAGCTGCTCTTTTAATCATGTCATCTATTTAAATGACATGATTACAAAGACGCAAACACCTTCTGGTCTTTGTAGGACACTCGTCTTTATTACTGCGTCTGTGATCTGCTGTTTACCTGTTATCAGCTGCAGTCTGGGGAGGAAATAGTACCTGCTCTACCCTCAGAGTTACCACATCCCTCTGCTGAATGTCAATGACCGTGACTTACACAACACTTAACAGGAATAGTGAGTGATTAACAGGAAGCTGGGAAAAGGAGCGTAGACTCTGACAGTAACCGAATCTGAATGGACGACAGATATGTAGACATGAATCTGTCAGTGGCCTGTCTTTCAGATATATGGATGCAATAAATGTATGCTTGCACTACTACATATAAGATGGAAGGATGAATGGATAAATGTATGTATGAAAATGACAGGGGTGCAGTCTACTTACTGGGACTGGTGATGCCAGATCCCTCTCTTTCTGGTCTCCTCACCCGAGCGCTGGCTGATCTTCCTGTAAATGGAGACAAGGATGGAAAGACAAATGAGTTCAGTCAAGAAAAAATGTAGTGCAACCCACAGATGTACCACTGCGCCTCATCAACAAGAGGTTCAGCATTAGAAAATGGTTACTGCACAAGGTCTGAAATATAATTTCTGATAAATACTTCAGCTTCCTCAGTTCTATGTTGGTTACTTTTAGAAGTAATAATGCTTACAGAGGAAAAGCCTGAGTGCCAGATTTGGTTTCTGACTGTTCCAAAGATGAGCTTTCTAGCTATTGTTCTGGATGGGAGCATCAGCTAAATCTTAACAATGCAGCAAAACATGTATAAGCACAAAGTGGAAACTTCACATTCTCCTCGAGGCCAAATCATCTACAGTTGTCAAGTGGAAAAACAAAGTCAACTGATGTTTGAAAGATGGCTATTATTGTTTGACCACAGAGAAACTGACATTTGGCTATTGGAGGAAAGCCGGACATCTTTTTTTTTGTCTCAATTTCATTTGTGGTTTGTTTGTAGTTTTATAATAGTGCGGATGATGTGGAAATAACTCAGACCAAACTTGCATGTGGAACAAAATGCATGAAGTAGCATAGTAACAAAACGGACTAAAAAGTGCCAGAGCAACATACAGGATTAATGATCAAAGCCACTATTTTTAAATAACTGTCAAACAAATTTGTCAAAGTGAAAAGGCAGAGGAAAACCAAGTAAATCAATATACTGACTGTAATGGCCAGTAAAAGCGAATCTGATCTCTGCAGGGAAAAACGTTGTAAGCCAAGTTTATCTTCTAGTATTGATTTCATCTTTTCAAAGGAGTGACAATTGTAGGGAACAATTAAGGATAAGAGACAGCTCCCAGCACCAAAAACCAGGGCCGACATGACGCTGGCTGGTTTAAGAATCACAGGAATGCCACTTCCTCTTGGCCAACTGTCTGGGCCCTGACACTAGTGGAATGCTCAAAGTAATCTCTCATTGATCGGCTCGTGTGTGTGTGTGTGTGTGTGTGTGTGTGTGTGTGCGTGTGTGTGTGTGTGTGTGTGTGTGTGTGTGTGTGTGTGTGTGGGCGTGTGTGTGTGTGTGTGTGTGTGTGTGTGTGTGCTTGCTCAGTTCTGCTGAATCACCAGCCATTGAAAGAGGCAGGGAATGAGCCAGCACAGGGACACAAGTGTTGTCTGTTCAGACGGGTGATTCAGCTCCACTAGAAAGATGGTGACGTCTATTTTCTAAAAAGTATATGAGTAAATGGTACATGTGACTATGTGCTTTAGTATTTCATGGACGCTCTCTTACCAAGAGTTAAAGGATCACAAAATTGTATTATTCTTGATGTTCTATGTGTGTATTTTTAGCCAGAGAGTTGGCATGGAGATCTATAGATGGACTGTCAGACATTGAGTTGATGGATTGGTTGAGATTTTCCACTTTGTTCCAAGCTGAAATATCTCTTCAGTAATTGGATGGATTGCTCTAAAATTTCAGGGTCCACAGACAATGAATCCTAATGACTTTGGTGATCCCCTGACTTTTCCCTCTCCAACAGAGGGATGAACTGTCAATTACTCTGATGATCCTGTTAACTTTTTATCTACTAAAAGCAGGTACAAATTTAAATTAGGCCAATACCTGCAAAGCTAATGAAATTCCAATCAGCCTCATTTGTACTTTGTGTTTAGACAAAGCGACTCAGGCAAAGCACCGCTGTGTAGCTTCTCAGAGCTGCTAGTAGACATTAAATAATTAGTCAACCTCATGTTAGCTCAGGTTGTGAACAGAAATCTTTCTGTCGTCATTTCATTATAAAGTATGTTTCATGTAAGCAAAAAGTAGATAAAAAGACCTAATATAGTAACCCTTACTTGACTGATACACTATGTATTTATTAATAGCAGTGCTTGGTGTTGGGAATAGCTTGATAAAACAATGAAGCTTAACGATTCCTTGAACAGGTGATGGCACAATAACCAGATGCTACACCTCTCTTAAGTCAACCACGTACTAGTTCTTCTCTTCTTTCCACTTGCCCAATCCTCTGTTCCTCTCCTGCATCAACCCAGTCAGGGCTGTTCACATGAGGTAAGTTCATCCGGTGGTGGGTGAGTCAGTCATCCCATCCTGTTTTTAAGTTCTTAGAAATACTTCCTACCGCAAATCAGTGTGCAACATGACATTCATTTTCTGCCAATAATGCCAGCAAACATAGTGGTTTTCTGCCTGTGTTTGTACTGGTTTCAACACAAAGACAGCTGGTTCGTACGTGCCACTGTATGACTGGAAAGCGTGACTAAAGCATCTGTGTGTGTGTGTGTGTGTGTGTGTGTGTGTGTGTGTGTGTGTGTGTGTGAGAGAGAGAGAGAGAGAGAGAGAGCGAGAGACAGAGTGAGAGAGTTTGAAGTTGGTCACCCTTTGAGGGATGAAAGCTAATAAAAGAAACTACTGTAAATGTGGTGATGATGAAATGTGCAGTGTTTCCTTCCCTTTTCTACAGAAAATCCTTCAGTACCTCAGCATGACCGTCTCACTCTCCCCTCACAGACTGAGATCAGTATCCTACTATTTCTGCCACTATCAGCTCCACGAGACAGACGATTTGTGCTGCAGGTGAGACCAAACAAATTAAGCCAAGAATGTCATTTGCTGCATCGTCAGTGTGAGAAATACGAGGTTAAGCGCAGCTAGTATGCTTCATCAGAGCTGTGAGCAGCTTGTCAGACAGTCGAAAGCTTCTGAACTCAATCTGCTCAAACTTCTTCTCTCAGAGCAGAAACAGCTGATCAGTCCTGTGAGTTAAATGTTTGCTACATCAGAACTCACTTGAAAAAGGTGTTTTAATCTCCCATTGAGTGCATTAACTCTTTTTGTAAAAGGCAAAAACCACCTCAAACAAGTGTAAAAATCTTTTTGAGGAATTGTGGACGTTTCAACAAATTTTGCCATTTCCATCAACCTTTCTATAGTGATACTTCATAAAAAAATAGATTGATGGAAAAAAGGCATCATTCCAGGTTAGACAGCAGAGTCGTGGTAATGTGTTACATCACATTATTCTTCTCTGCAAGGTTTGCTGGAGGGAAGATTGTGAATAAGAGGAGACAGAGGATGGTTTAAAAAGTGGAGAATATTGCATTGAAATGAACTGGTCAGTCTGTACAGGTCCAGATCAGAATAACCTCTCAACAGCAGCAAATTCTGTCATAATTAGAGCAGGAACTCTTGACTTATAGCCAAAATCATTTTTTGTGACACTGACCTTTTACCACCAAATTCTAAGCAGTTCATCCTTGTGTCCAAGTGGACGTTTGTGCCAAAGTTTAAAAAAGTCCCTCCAGGCGTTCCTGAGAAATTGCATTCACAAGAATGGGACGGACAGACAGACAACCTGAAAAGATACTGCCTCTGGCCACTGCTGTCACCAGCACGGAGGCATACAAACATGCCTGTGTCAAACCAGTGGCAAAAGGCCATGTCCTGCTATGGTACATGGTGAAAATGTCTGAGCTCCTGCAAAACAGGTTGAGATCAATTTTCAACCATCTGTGCAGCAAATAACACAGATTTAACTAAAGAGACTTCTGTCAGCATCGCACAGGAAACCTCTAAATGCTGCTCTAGTGTTGATTTAAATGTCGGTTACAGAGCGATTCAGAGACGAAGTATTGAGTCAACCTCTTTTAACTTGCTTTAAGTGGAAATCATTAATTTTCCATGAGCCGTCTGATAGCACCATCAGTCCATTATGTGAGTGTGTACACATCTACTTATGGCTTAAAGCGTTGAGCGTATGGAAAAACGACAGAAGAAATAAGACAGAGGCAAGTCTTTTAAGCCTTGAGCCAAAAAGCATGCCCGTACCTATTTACTCTTTTAGCTGAGAGTGCAGCTTGAGAAAGGTGAGGTGAACACACACACACACTCAAACAACACAAAGTACTTCACAGAGAGTAAGCAAAGTTTACCATAGCAACAAAGTAATGTGCCACAGAAGCCGTAACAACACCGCAAAGTTGTGCTGATGATATGTGGCATTGAACTGATATAATTGAAAATGGCCAGGAGCTGTGTGGTTTTAAGTGAGAGCAAAGTCCTGACAGACACAAAGCAAATACACATTAGCCAATCACAGCAAGCTTAAACACAAACTAAAGGAGTGACACCTGATAAGTTTAACTGTATGCTGGCACAAAGGCGTGTGTGTGTGTGTGTGTGTGTGTGTGTGTGTGTGTGTGTGTGTGTGTGTGTGTGTGTGTGTGTGTGTGTCTACATGCAGAATCTGTGGATGTGCTCACCTGCTCAGTCTTGTCTGGGGCCACAGAAACACACACACACACACACACACACACACACACACACACACACACACACACACACCAGCTTGAACGGGTTTCATAAAAATCTCCCAACACTATGATTCATGTCTTTTTTCACCTCAAGGGGATTTGTAATCTTCTGAGGTCATACTTGTCTTTTGACACTGCTATGTATAACAGAGGTCATTGCATGCACATGATAGATGAAAAGAATGAAACCAGTGTTCATGCTAATGGAAAAGCTCACTTAGAGCAGTGCTGCAAGTCACCAGAGTCAATGCATGACTCTGGTATTGTGGACCAGAGTCAATGCATGACTGCCTGTGTATTTACTATAGGCCTCAACTGACTGATGTCAATTGAACTGCTTTGTGAAGTCGTGTGTGTGTGTGTGTGTGTGTGTGTGTGTGTGTGTGTGTGTGTGTGTGTGTGTGTGTGTATGACATGACCGGTCAAGTGCACGGCTATGCCTGAACAAACATGTCAACTGATTAGTTATTGGTCTCAGATGACTTGAGAAGGTAAACAGAGGGCAGAGGGTGCAGCACTTTAACATACTTGAAACACAAGAGCAATCACACACACACACACACACACTCATGAATGAAAACCTGCAAACAGACACACATACTAGGGTGGAGTGATACATTAAGTTATCCTTTCTCGATCCCCGTAGGAGAAGTCATTCTCTATATTTAACATGTCCTAAGTATGCGGAGCAGTGGGCTGCCAACTCCAGCTCTAAGCCACTTGGTCAGGGGCACTGACAGGAAAATTAACCTAACATCCATGTTTTTAATCCCAGAGGAAGCCCACTCAAACACAGAGCACAAAACATACGCTATGATGCATGCTCTGTGTCTTTCACACACGAAACTATCTGAGATTTTTGTGTTTACAAAAGGAGGGGACGTGTGAGCAGGAGGGCAGGGGAGGTGAAGGATCCTCACCTTCCTCCTTTCTTGTCCTCCCCTTTACCCTGTCTTCTTGTATTTCCACTTTTCCCTTTAGGGCAAGGTGGTGTTTTGATGTAAGCATTGATCAACTGTGTGTCATTCATTGTTGAAGTGAAGCTACAATGCTGTGATGGAAGAGGTGATTTCTTTAAATCCTAATCAATAATAACTGCTGTCATTATATTCTGCCCATGGGTGTAAAGCTATCATCACTAAACACGGCGCTCTGTTAAATCTACTGGGTTTGTTTAAAAAAAACATCAGGCTTTAGTAGATTTGTTAAATCAAACAGAGAAAACTGTATGGTAGCAGGGCTGGGTGATATGACAAAATACTCCGTGAAACCTGTCTGGTTATTTTATCAATTGATCATTTCTAAGATGAATTTTCTGAAATGTCACTAAATCACAATATATATCAATATTGCAATTTCTATAATACAGCTTAAAATTCAATTTGAAAACTCAAATGTTATAATGAATGTGAAGGTTTTTTATTAGATGACAGACGGTGAGATAAGAGCGATATTCTATAAGTTCTGTATTCCTATGTTTATTGTTAATTTATCTCTTATGCTAAAGGTCTTTATGTCTTTATTTCTCGACAACTCTGTATTTGAAAAGCCACTTTTGAGAGATCCAATCAGATCTAAAGGATCTGATACATTGTAACGATACCCAACCCACATATTTAGCTTCAATTGGAAATACATTGTATGATGGAGACTAAAGATTCTCTAACTATGGACGATTATCATACATCACACTTTCTTTGTTGTGATGTATGTGAAAATATTATCATTACCAATCCCTCCCTCCTCTTCTCTGCTCATTGTGTTTTTATGGCCCTCATTACACATGTTAGGGGTATGCTGCAAACACAGCGTTTCACAACTCTGCCTGTGAAATAGCTACGAGTGGGTGGATGGGTGGAGGGAGGGACAGACGTCGAAAGAAAGAAAGAAAGAAAAACTGAATGGCTAGACAACAATTTTTCAAGTTGTTTTCACAGCCCTGATAGGACCTTTACCTGGATGCATTCTTAATGATGAAGAACCGCACCGAACACACCCATGCAGACACACACCGGCAGACTCATACGCACATGTGGTCACACATCCACCCGAGGAAAGACATTGGCCATGACCCTGAACTGCACTCCTCCCAAATGAATAGCTGTTGTTCTGGCGCCAAAGGTATGAACCGGCAACACCTTTTCCTACCTCTGCGCTTTCAACGCGAACCTATTCCTCAATCACCAGCTCACTGAAAACCAACACCGCTTTGCCAAACACACAGCCACTTTTCTGTACTCTTCACAATGCAAACACAAGCCCAAATACATAAAAGTGTTATAAGCCAGGGTTAGACAGGATACCACAGCAGTCTATAAAACAATACTGGTGAGACAGATAAGGATCAGCCTTCCTTCTTGTGAAGCTGTTAAAACCCACGCAGTCATTTAAATGGTCAATAGGCCTTTATGGGCTGAAACTCCCCCAGGAGACATGTAGTTACTGTACGTCACAGGTGAACAACTTAGAGGGTGAGCTGTATCTATGTGCATGTTCAGGAATCTGAGAACAATAGAAAGAAAGAGATTTCAGGTTAGTCAAAGTTTTCAAGAGTTTCAGCATCTGTACTTTTGCAGGAATTTCCATGTTTGCATGACCACGTGCTTTTACATTTGCATGAGTTTGTATATGTGCATGAAAACATTACATGACTTTATGGCTGTATCTCTTTTGCAAAACTGAAATTGAAGTATGACTTCAGCCAGTGCTGTTCATTCAACTCCCACCTCATCATAATGTCATAAAGAGTGGCTGTCTTGAACATATCTCTGCTATAAATGAGATCAAGACTTTGGACGCTGCCAACAGCGAGGCTCAAAGCAACTAAGACGCGTTATTGTTCTAATTCAGGAGCTCTATCTCCATGCCAATAGGCTCGCTGAACAAATATGAATCACTGACACTTAAACTAGTTGCAATAAAATATTTATTCATGTCACAACAGGACTTGGCTGCTCCTGCTAAATGGTGGAGTTGCTATGTCTTGTGTGGGCTTTGTCTCTGTGACCTACAGATTAGTGGTAAAGTCTTTCCCATCAAGTCTATAAATTAATCAGTGAACTTGAATTTAAGGTAAGTTTGAAGTATTTCAATTAATACAATATTTGAAATGGTGAAATATATGTGTGTCTGTGTCTGCACTTCATTATTGTGATACACATCTAGATGTCAGTGCACATGTTCCACCACACACCAGAACCTCTCTGAGCCTGCTATTATCTTTTTACAGGCACTCTCCTGGCCTCAGGCCTACAGTACAGGCAGTCTGTTGTATCAGTTGACACCCCCAGCAGCAACAGCAACAACCAGCATCACAGAGCTGCATTCTTGGCTGCAGATAATAAACACTGAGTGGAGTGGACACTTCAGAGCAGGCTCCACATGGCTGAGAGGGGAGGACCATGCACAGCAGAGACAAGACAAGGACTGTAGGTCTCCTGCAATCGGGGGAACTCCACATTCCAGGGCATATCTATGACACTGTGTTTAAAAGACTATTGAGTATAGTGTAGTACAAAGCAGTTAAGTAATTGATAAGTTAAATACATTGCAGCCCTGTACACAACCAGAGTGGTTTGCGATTAATAGGCTATCTCTACAGAAAAATGGCCAAAATTGACTGTTCACTAAGCCACGTCCTTTAGTTACTGTTGCTCCACCTGTCAATCTTCATATTCCTCATAAAAAAAACAGATAGATTTACCTCTTAACCAAATTCTTGGTAATTTCTGAAACAATGAGTCTTTGATTTCAGCCAAAGGAAGACAAAAGCAGTCTTCCAATTCCTCGCCAGCGACCAAAAAAACAAATATAGCTCGCACATTAGCTCAGCGGTTGAAATCTGTGACTTTTTAATTTCCAGATCACTCATTTTAAAACAAGAACTCTGTAAATTGGTTTTAAATATGCACTTGATGGCTAATACATGATATTGTGCTAAAAAGACCGGAAAGACCGGCACCTAATCAGTTCATGATCTGGGTAGAGGACTTGAAAATAAAGGTACAGCACTCTCCTTGTACTGCAGTTTAAACCTAGTTAGTCCTTGTATTATAATAATAATTATAATATAACATGTTATTTCATGCTAACATATCCAAGTTTAGCTGCTTTCCTTAGTTTACATACTCGGACAATCAATACAGAGGTAAGATTTATGCTTTATTGATCATATTTTGAAATAGTATGTTTCACTTTATACATCACCAGAGACAAGGCTTTAAGGAAATGTGTTTGGCTGAGGTTAGCGGGACAAAGCTGCTAATGGACGTACAAATGTTTGCATTCACTCTGATTAATCCACTCTTTACGCTTTTTCATTTGTAGTTCAGGTTTCAGAAAAGCTAAAAAACCCAACCATCCTCCAAACTCTTTGTACACTCTTATTACAGGCCTACAGTATGCACACCATTTCAGCATGTGCCAAAATCCAAAGCTAGTTATGGTTGCTAAACTGTGATTGTGTTTTAGCGAACGGTCAATTCATAAAATCAAAACTTTTAGGAAGAGAATACAGCCACACGTTGAGCATGAAAAACTACACTGAAATCCACCCCTATTTTAGATCATAGAGTACTGTACGTGCATGTCCACATGTTCCAGTAGCTTATTAGTCCATTATTCACAGGCTTCTAGGAAGCCAAATTGAGGGTTAGACCATCCTCGGCATGCTTTGCGAGATGACAGGGCAAATATGTCTCAACACAGTTTATAGCTTGACTTTCAAGTTACCATGCAACAATAGCTTTGGGCTCTGTATCAAAGCTGCGTCGACTCTCCAGTATAAACAGGCTAAAAGCCGTATAACGCAGCCCGGAGTGAGGCGTTTGTCACACAGGTACCAGCAGAATTAGGTGTGTATGAGTGCGTTTTAAGTAGGACATAAAAGCACATACCAGGGGGGGACTGTAGCCCATTTGGAAAATAATGGCTCTGTGTGTGTGTTGGAGTGGGCTGTTATTCATACAGGTTACTCATTGATCCAGACAACTTGAGGGAGTGGTGTACAAGGCAGAGAATGGCTCCACGAGCAGGGTTCAGCTGCAAGGAGTTGTATGAGTGAACGCAGGCACACACATGTATTCATATAAACAACCCCCCCCAAGCCATCCCTGACAAAGACGACACATACACACATTTGAGTACATAAAAACTCAGACTTCAGATGTGTGTGAGTGTGCCTGTGCAAGGATATTTGCGTGCAAAACATAGGCCGACCTTCTCTCAAAGTCACCGCTCCACATCTCTGATGCTTGTCTAAACACCCCTGCACATTAGAGAGGAGGGCATTTCACAACACACATCAGACTACACACACACTTTGTTATTAGACTATTCCCTGGGTGAAGCTCTGACAAAGAATGTGACAGCTCCACACATGTCGCACAGCAGAGGGAGAACACACACACAGGAGGAGGAGACGCGGCATGACCCAACATGCATTTGGCTCTGATGGAAAACCGTCGGACGCTCCATCGCACAAAGACTCAAGGAAGAGGAGCCGGGAAAGTCGGCATTCCGCGGGATATGATTGTGTACACTGGACTGAGCTGGAGCTTAGAGGGAAGGGGGGGGGGGGGCAGAGGAGAGCAAAGAGGCTCAGAAGACGATGGAAGTGATAGTAAGCAGTGCAGGAAACAAAGAGGGGGAAGAGGGGAATGAGAGAGGAGGAGTTGGAGGAGAAGAGAGACAAAGGAAGGAGGGAAGAAGGAGATAAAGGGATGAAGTAACAGTCAGGCCATATACAGCAGTGATGGACTGCTTGAGGGTGACAAGGGAGCCCGAGTGGTTAGTGAGACCATCCTTCACACAAAAAGCTTTGATTCAAGCCTCAAGGCAACAATCCTTTCTCTGCTGAGGTGTCTTGGAGCGAGGCAGCAACATTAGACTGTACCTGCACAATCAGTATTATCACAATATAATGGTCCAGAGGTCTTTGATAAGCGGAAAACTGTCCAATATCCAGTTAACCTCTGTGTCCTATAAAAGACTATTTCGCAATATACCACAATCAGATCCAGACAGTCCCAGAATAAACTGATCCAATAGGTTTGTGCGCTGCAGATTTGATGCAGATGCATAAATCAAGTCATCCTTCAGGCTGTTAGAGGGGAGGAGTGAAGGAACTGCACCATAAAACTGTCAATCAAAAGAGATTAAGGAGGTAACTGTCTCATGATTAGAGCAAAAAAGTATACTTATACCGACTACAAATTAATCATTGTTTTCTGTGGTGCGTTTTAACCGTCTGCTTTGTTGTGTTCTTCAGAGCCTGAAATAAACCCACACTTTGCCTGACGACTTACAGACGAATGAGCTGCAGCTGCTCGTGCCACCTATCTGTCATGATGTCATGTGTGTGACGCGACAGTCAACTCATCATCTGGCATTTGGAGAAATGTTTTACGACCACAGATCCATGTGTGGGCCTTTTTTGGAAAGGCCACGTTCAAAAGACGCACTTTGAAATGCTCACACCTGTGGAGGAGCAGTGATAGAAGTTAATGCTGTTAAACATTTACCCGAAATGATGTTAACCCGTTCTCTCTGCTTGTTTCCAGCTCTCACACACTCACCAGAGCTTTACAAGTTGGAGCCTTTTCCTATAATCAGGCTACAGCTACAGCCTGATGATATCTTACACAAAAACACTCGTTCAACCTTCGTCCCTTTATTTAAAAGCAGCACTTACCTGTATATGAAGATTTCCTCATGATTGTAGATGTTTCCCCTCTTCGTCGTTAAGTAGTTTCACAACTGATAGAGTTGATGGGTCGCTCCGGTTTCTCTGTGGGTGCCAATGGGACGTTTGCATCCGCAACTTTTCCAGGTTGTTTCTCTTTGTGCGCTCCTCCTTGTCTCTCTGCGCCTCTCTTCCCACTCCCACTCCTGGACGCTTAGCTTTCCAAACGCACCTGGCCGCAGGTAAATTCACTACTTATTAAACCCGTCTTAATTTCCACCGCGAGACACTTGGGGAGACCGTCTGTTGGGAATGGATACAATCACACCTGCGCTCCTGACGCACGCCCAGTCCAGGAGCGGGAGTGGTTAAGTGTACAGTAACTGTGGGGGTTCTCACATGCGTGAGCTCTGAGGTGGAATAAAGGCATGTTTAAATAATGTCTGACGGCGGTTTGTGGTTTAAAGGGAGCTATCTGAAGCAAATTCAGTAAACTGGACAGCTCAGTAATCCTGAAAAACAGCCGTGCTCAGGTCTCTGGTCTGTTGCGCAACATGTAACGTGGGCATGCGCGCACCCAAATGATAAATGTCATCCAACAGATTATTGGACATGATAGTCATCCTTACAATTAAACAAAGAAAATAACTATAGCTTTGTGTGTGTTGTGTGTAAAAGCGTATAATTTATGAGGGAGCTCGTGCCGCACAACCACATTTGCGTTGTGTGTGTGTGTGTGTGTGTGTGTGTGTGTGTGTGTGTGTGTGTGTGTTCTTCTAAACTCTGTGGTGGGGGTAAGGCCACCACGTGTTGAGTTAGCTCACATCCATTCAAATATTAAGCTGCGCTGATGCCCTTTAACCTTTCCAAATTCCCCGTGTCAAACTGTGACAACCTACTTCATGTTCGTAACATCTGAGTTCACATCCTGCCTCAGGGAGCCGCAGGTCTGAGCTGCAGAGACCTCTTGTGGCTGCTGTCTGTCTCGTCCTCCTCCTCTCAGCACTGATCTCTGGTCTGCTTTGACACAGCAGATCTCTGTATCATGAAGTATGTCCACCGCTCAACTCTGCATCTTTCATCCAGGCGCAGTGACTCCTGTTAAAATGAATGGCACAATAGCTGATATTAAGTTATTTGAAAGCATGTTCAGGTTTGTCCCTGAAGACAATTCAAAAAGCTAACATCCCATCATTCCTTAGGGTCTCATCAGTGGGCTCTGATTACATTGCTATGCAAGCGTTCACATGATGCTTTCCCTAATTAAAATGTTAAGATGAGGAAGTTTATGAGTGCGCAACTCAGTGTGGTGCTTCTTGGAACTAATCTGAGTTTACAAACAGGAAAAACAGCATGGCAGTTCACCAAATTTGGCCAGAGGTGGCCTTCGAAATCAGTCTCTGATAATCAGTCTTTTCAGAGCGTGTTTGTCAGTAGCTTCATTAACTGAGAAAACCTGCTGATGTGTTGATACTGAAATTGGATTGTGGGTGGACCCGCAAACTTTCTCACACAGAAAAAAAATAAGCAAGGTCCTGAATCAGATAACAGTCGAACTGTTTATAGATACTTATTTAGCACCTTAAAGCAACAGTTTTGCTGAACAACTGCAACTCCCAAGAGATGGGAAAATCTTAAATGCTAAAATGTAGCTTAACAGTAGCACAAGAGGCAATGAGTCAGTAAAGTCAGTTATACAGAAATATTCACTTAAAGTTTGCTAACATTAGTTCATATTAGCGCTATTAGCTACTGGTCATACCAGACCAAGTAAGGCTGTAGCAACAAAGCCCCTGAGTGTATTGAACTAATGTCAGGCGGGTTTAGTGGCTCAGGACTTTAACCTCTCTTTTGTGGGAGGAAGGATGCATTGCTTCTTTTAAAGTCACACCGTCTCTCTTGAAGATGCAGGTTTGCAAGGGAAGCGGCACAAAAAGCTGCATGAGTCATCGCTGTTCTCAGAAACCAGATGAATGTAGTTGTTGTGCAGCGGCCAGAGACGGGCCGAGTGTTTGTACCTCACTGTTAAAGGTTGATGAAACTGTCGTGCTGAAGGCTTTGAGGCTTTAGGCTCAGCCACAAAGATTAAAGACCATTAACAAAGAATAAAGACATTCTCAGTGATCACACTCATGTCGAAGTGTTTCTGTCCTAAGCTTCCACCCACATGTTGTTAAGTAGTTACTGAATGATTGATAATTGGTTGATTTGATAAGCACCAAAACAGTAACACAATAAAAAGACACATGCTCCTGAATAAGAAAACGAGAATGATATCAGGTGTGCTTTAAAATATCTTTAAATCTTAAGTCACCAAAGTGAAAAGACCATGCTTGGTCAGTTTCCTTTGTGTTCTGTACGGCTTCAAAATGTGGGAAGTCCTGCATCACCAGGCGCCATGAATCTCTCACCAGCAGCAGCCAGAAACCTCATCATGCCCCTCTGCAGGAATTGGATAATATCCCGTTACTGCTGATTCAGAGGTTTGGTGTCTCTGTGTTCCAGATGTACCAAACTGCAGTGGCTGCCAGAGGCGGTCACATCACTCTAGGACTCCTGGGCCTGACATCACAATGGAGGATTACTAAAATATCAAAGTATTACTGAGTAAAACCTAGAACCCACCAGAAATCTGAGGCTGCTGTTGACAATGCTTTTCATTGTCTTGTCTTATTAACTTTTAATTTTCTATTGTTATTAAAGTAAAAAAACAACTAAAATTTCAGTCAAAGCTAAAGTTGTGTTTCTTTTTTCCAAGTCACCGTCTAAACTCAGCCGTGTGCACTTTCCATGCAGCACATCATCCACCATCATAACACCAAATGATGGACCCTGTGGTCTGACATGGTGTCAGATCTCTGCAGCAGGGCGAGCATCCCAAACATCTGCAGCATTCACGCCGAGGAGAATGAAGTCCAATGTTCAGTGGAGACACTTTGGCCCACATTCAAGATTCAAGAGGATGAGCATGTGCTGCATCAGCACAATGAGAACACCAGAAAACCACACTGTTTGCCAACCACTGAAAGAGGAAAGCTACATAATATTGTTGATCAAAAAGCAAGCTACTGTGCACATAGCATGATCGTGACCCAGCGGCAAACACTGACACCAAGTCCTCCAGTATTGCAATCTGTTGAAAGTTTGCGTAGACTTTGCATGGAGAGGCTTGCCAGTCAGAATGGCTGCTGTAGCTTCTACATAAACAAGATGTGAGTCAGGCATTTAAGTAAGAGGAAGGAGTTGTTCGGTGAACCCTCTGTAAAACTCGACAGGGTTAGTTCTGGTGGACTGGGTTTAAGGCATCAATTTGCGCATGCAGCTGCTGAAAATGCTAATTTCTTCCACGGACATAATTCCAAGAAATAGGTTGCAACATAACATTACCTCTAAATATACCTATGCAGATATAATCATGTTGATATACCCTTTGGAAAAAGGAAGTTATATGCTGTACATACAAATTTAGCTTGATAAAGATAAAGACTCTGACCTATGCTATCATATGTAAGGTCATAGCCACATCCTGTTACTACACTAAAACACCTGATCTAAGTCACACATACTGAGTCTACCAAGAAATCTTTTAAACATTATGGGGCTTATATGGAAAACACAAATCAGATAGAAACCAACCACTTTGAGTCAAAAACTTTTTTCTTTTTTTCTTTTGTTCCTACACCTCTAAAAGCACCTGGTGACTGTCATAGTTTCCACTCTGACCTCTGTTACTGACAAATTCTGCAGCGGCTCAAAAAACATGAGGAGGGAGTGATGTACCTCTTTACTCTTTATAAACAACAGCTGTGTGTGTGTGTGTGTGTGTGTGTGTATGTGCGTGCGTGCTGGGAGGGTTACGTTAAATGTGGCTTCAAAGTAAAGATGCATTTCCTCTGTTTTTTCTAAATATGCATCTCAACACCTATTGGCTGTTTAAAACTGTGCTAGATTATCATCTCTTTCAGTGTCATACAGTATTTTTGTACCTCAGGGTCTTACATACCTTATCATTTGGTGCTTCCTGTTACAAGTTATGACAGGTACAGAAAGTGCTTCAGTTGCTCAGGAGTTTTCCACACTTGATAAAAATGGGACATTTGGGTTAAAGAAGAAAAAAAGATTTAAATCAGCCTCAGATTAAGTGGCGACACTGTGGTGTAGATGTTCTTGACATTGGCTGTTTTTCTAGTTTGAGGGGTCTCAATTTCCGTTTTTTTTTTGTGTCACTCACCGACCACACTTTCCATTCCTCGCTGGACCTCTTACAAGTTGTTCGTGGCCCCCCTACACACACACACACACACACACACACACACACACACACACACACACACGCAATCACACACACTGAGACACGAACTGCACTCTCAGCCCACTGACACTCACCTCACATACAGATGTAAACACATTTCACACTTTAACGCTTTGGCTGATCTTTGGTACTCGCTGAAGGAAAAAAAAAGTCACAGCTTGTGACCACACAGATGCAGCACACAAGTAAACACGCTCCTGTCTTGCAAGCTGCTACGAGAAAAGATTTTTTTTTGTTTTTGTCTGACATTTTAATGTTGACTCACGCAGTTTGGAAGCAACTTGCCCTGACTTATATTGTTTGAACTGCTCCTTGATTTACAGTGTTTGAATACACAGTGTTTGCATTAGTGAACACATGCACTAAGCTCGACTTGGCACCGGTAATAAATTACTGCGCTGTTTTTCAAAAAGCTGTTTCTTCTTGTGTGGTTCAACTGGGACTCTGAATTATCCTGTGTCACGGTAAAGGTGTGGTGCGTCAGTCATTAAAGAATTGGCTTCAGAAAATCTCAGCAGCTGATGGGGGATGTGGTGGCTGAAGCTGTGAGAGAATTTTTGAACCACAGACATCCAGGTCTGCTACCAACTCAAGTCGTCACCTGCTCACTTTTTCAGCTATCAACATAATTCCAGCGCTGCCGTGCCGCTAATCAATCATCAAAGTCTGAAGTCAAAGATCAGAGATAAGACTTGAGTGGTTCATGCTTCATGGTTTACAGATGATAGAGTGAACATTCCCCAGCAAATATCACAAAATACAATGCTTTCCTAATTTCTGGTTGACCTGTTTTTGATCTTTTTCATTTATTTGCACAATATGAACTTGAAATGTAAACTCACTTCAGATAATTTAAAGCCTTTTTTTGTTGCATTGTGTGTCATTGAGGTGGTGCCACAAGCATCCTGGTATTATGTAAATGAGTTTCACCATTTCAGATATTTCACCATCCAAAAGTTAATGATTTCAGACAAATTGACTGTTTTATTTATGTAGACAGCTAATTACAGTTATTGTTACAATACACAGTATCTATCATTTATGGCATTCAAAAAATAAGAAATGACTGAAATTAAAAAAGACATATTTACATTAAACATGCATAGCAGACTCTCATGCCAAGGCCATGTCAGGGTACACTCCAGTTTGGATTTTTTTGCCACTGAAAGACAAGACGAACAGACATTTTTTGCTTCTTCACTTTCAAAAGTCGCTGTGTTGTGTATTTTCATACATTGTGCCAAGCTGTTCACTGACGATGCACTTGTCCCCACGTTGTTTAGTAATCCATGCACTTTGTTGTCTCAGTTTTCTTTCACTGAATACAATCAGAGACACACAAGGACTGAAGAGATGTCAGAGAGCATGTTGAGTTGCTACATGGCTTCAGATGCATCGCTTGCACCTTAGTGGTGCAGAGATGGAGTTTCAGGTTGCTTGCAGGATGAAATTTTTAGCGCCTCAGTGTTCCACGCATGTCTTCATAAACATCATTGGTGGTGACGTGCCTTGGTTTCACTGTGCTGCGCAAAGTCTTTGTCTGGTAACAACAGATATTGTTGACAACATATTAGATGTGGGGCTGTCCCAGGTGAAAAATGTCATACTTAAATTATACTTTTTGAAGCATACACTTTGTGCTGCATTTGTTGCCTTCAAGTATACTTAAGTGTACTCAAATAGCTATACTTGAATATACTTACAATTATAATAGTACAGAATTTTTACAAACTCCACCAGTGAAAATCAGGATTCATGAGCATTCATTCGTGAAAAAGTGTGACAGTGACAATAAACGTTAGCTTTGAAACAAACAATTAACTCCACAAATGGTTTTACGATATGTATGTGTCATACTGTTGTACTCTTATACTACCATACTGTACTGTTGAGCATAACAAGGACGTGCACTTTTGAGAAAAACAGGAACATGGAAACAACCCCCGAGACTCCAATAGGGCTTGTGAGTCATAACAAAATATAATCAAACAAAGAAATGACACCTACACACACACACACACTCAGACAAAAAAAAAACAAAAAATACTTTGGTACCTTGAGGATGATCCATACGAGGAAGCCCATGATGATCCCAAGCAGCACAGCAGCAGAGATCACAACAGACACCAGCACCAGACTCTTATTTTCTGGTTCACACTGCTTTGCCGCATCTGTTATCAACACACAGCGTGTTTATCTGAGACTCAAGCTGTCAAGGCTTTCATTTTTCTCACTGCCATAATGTTGTTGTCTGTTGTGTTATTTCATTTGTACATCGCTCAGGTCACATTGCATTTTGAGTGAAACTCTTCCAAGTTCCCTATAAAATTTTGTTTTGGAGAAGTTTGTTTACCAGCCCTCTGTTATTTACGTTTTATTTAAATTAGGTAGTGGAGTCAAAAACAGTCACATTGGCAATGAAGTGGGTAGAAAGCAGGCATATAATTTAGTTTAAATTATGTGTCTGAGACTCAGTTAATGCTTACAGTAGTACAATATAGTTACATCAGTTGCCGACTGTTACAATGCACTGATGTGCCTCTACATATTTGTTAGATGGATCGTTGTTAAATTGGCACTCAGAGGAAACTTCTGGCCTGTGGAAAGATGATGAAGTTGAACTGTAAGAACTAAAGGTTTTGTGTGATAACATGTAAATTGATATGGCTCACCTGTCACCACCAGGAGCACAGACCCTGCGCCTTTCATGTTTATAGGTCGACTGGATGTCTGGTCAAACTTTGAGTAACTGCACCAGTACGGTCCTGTGTCGGCTGAGGTCAAGTTTTTGATGAGAATGTCCATGCTGGGGAATACTCCATGTAGCTCAAGTCTGCTCGAGAATTCTTTGGAAATGGTCTGCTTTTCTGAGTTGCTCTCTTTAAACAAAATCTCATCTTCCCCAAGACCCTTCTTCAGTTTCAGGGACTCTTGGTTTTGGTCAGGAGATCTGCACTGGATAGTGACTGATCCTCCAAAATCTCTCCATACCACTCCACCACTCTCTATGTAGGTAGACACAAAAACAACTTGTCTTATTTTACATTTGAAAAATCTTTGAGTTCACCCCGCCTTACATCAATTAATACAACACAGAGCAGTTTAATTCTCAGGCATTATTCATGTGATCAGTCTTACCTGGGCCAGTCAGTGCTGTGCAGGAGAGACAAAGGATGGTTACGAGCTTTAACCAGACAGCACACATGCTGACAGACTGTCATACAGGGTTCACTTGAATTCTAACTCCTCAGTAGGAAATGTGCTTGTTTTCACCCACATCATTCAATGCGATTACGTGCAACACGTGACCTACATCAAGGTGTTTGTGGGCGAGCAGCCGACAGCATAATTAGACTGTCGGCTAAGATCTACTGTAAACTTTCCTCTGCCTCAACCCATTTGTGCTGAAAGTTGACTGCTTTTATCCTCCTCTAAAGCATTAGGCAAGATTTTATCACGGTATGTTTTGAGAGCTTGCACCAGTGCAGCTGTGGCATTAGCAGAGGGTGAAAAGTCCCTGTTCTGCAGCAACAGTGCCTGTTAGTGGCAGAAGAAGAGGTGCTTGAAAACCAGTGGAAGAAGTATTAAGATCTTTACTCAAGTAAAAATACAACAATGTAAAAGTAAAGTAAAATCCCTGCATTCAAAATCCTACCAAGTATTATCAGCTAAATGTACTTAAAGTACTCATTTAGTTGAAAATAAAGATAAAAGGTTTTGCTACACAGAGTTTTTTTTTTTTTTTTTTTAATATTTGGGTGTCAAATAAATGTAGTAGATTAAAAAGCAGAACATTTACCTCTGAAATGCAGTGGAGTGGATGTATGAAACAGCAAAAAAAATAAAATAAAATAAAATAAAATCAAGTAAAGTACAAATACCCCAAAAATAAAAGTAAATGTTACCAGTTAGAACCAGTTAGGTGCAATTCTGCTGTAAAAAAGAAGAGCTTTTATTGAAGCTAGCTGTCACAAGCACTGGCTGTGTACTGATAATCATAACTGCACAATATACCGTATGTTTAAAAGATGAGCTTACTCTGAGAAGATGCACTCATACACACAGCAGCGGTGTGAATGCCAGCCAATGCGTGTTTCAGATATTGGAGGAGAAACAACATCCCTGGCTCAGTAAACAGTATCAGCAGGTGTGACATAAACCAATACTAAATTAAAGGGTCAGTGAAAAAGGGGTCAGCAAATTCATGCATGTATAGAATATCTTATCACCCCGAAAGAACAAGAAAACAAAAACTTTTTTTTTACTGTCTCAAAAGCAATTTTTCCCACATGACTCATACTGAAAATGAAAATGAACGCCAGCCTGTTCTTCATGAGACCTGTCTGAAGCAGCAGACACAAAGAGAGACATCAGTCCAGCCTGATGTGTTTTTCAGAGCTTGCACCACAGGGATAGGGTGTCAAAGCATATTCCACAGTGAAAAGTAGGTCAAAAGTTTAGTTTTACAGCGTTTGCATTGCCCTCTAGTGGCAGAAGAGCAAACATGTGTGAGTGTTAACCATTTAGATGGAATATACCTCAATGTTAAAACCTATTTAGCATTAATAACCAATATATAAACATTTGATAAATGTTTTATTAAAGCACTGCAGATATCAGTGTTTCCTGTATGTGTGTATGCATTTGCCAACAGCTATAAATCATCCTGTGGGCACTGATGGAAGAAATGGAGGCTGGTGTACAAACAGAGAATGAATGACAGAAAAGTGTAGCTGTTATAGGATGTAATAGGATGCATGGATATACTCATATAGAGACAGCAATGGAGAAAATGCAAGTCAATGCTATATTTAGGACCTATAGGAGGATAAACCACTGGTTCAGTACATCTCAAGATATGACAGCAAACAGTGAAGATACATTGAAAGGGTTGGGTTAAAAAAATGAAAATATTTTCTCACACACCTTCTAACACTGCCCATTTTATTTCCTGAGATTTCAGGATTGAAACACGAAGATGAACTAAGCCAAGAACATGAACTTACAGTTAAAATCGCCACACATGAGCCTTTTTTTAAACTAAAACCTGAGCTCAGATTTGTTGCATAAAGGTGGCCCCACTCTGATTACATCCTTGGAAAACTCATTTCCTCACTGAAAACCATGAAATCACATGGACTCTAAAATTCACTCAGGCATATGATCAGCCAGTCTCTCACTTAATGATGTAGAGTATGAAGTGACAAAAACTGAATAAATACAGCATCTGTTTGCATCCATTAATACTAAAACAAAAACCCCTGCACATGTCAGGACACAGTAAAATCACAGGGATGTACATGTTGCTGCCAGGGTTTTACAGCACTATTCCATATGTAAGGTGACGATCATTGTCTGATGCTGAAATGACCTCAGCAGACTCCATTAACAAGCCTCTGTCCTGAGGGAACTGAAAGACTCGACATCAATAACATCAATAAAGGCTTCCACAGTCTTTGGAGATAAATTCAAAAACACATCCACCTCCTGCTCTCTCTGCCTCCCTCTGGGACAGAATTAAAAAGGTCCCTGTCCATCCCACCGCTCTCCCCCCCGTCAGCTCCCCTCCTTCAGTCTCGTCCAGCTCAGAAGGTGCACTGTGAGCCAGAGCAGACGCTGCAAGGAGGGCTTTTTACGCTCCCTTTGTTACTGCGGAAACAGCCCAGTCCATTTGCCAACCAGTGCTTCCTGTTTAGGGCTTCTGGTGGGTGGGAGGTGTTATGTGTTTGTGAGCCTGCAGGACAATCAGGAGGCTCTGTCTCTGGTCACAGAGAGGACAGGAAGACAACAACAATAGAACACAGGGAGACCATTAACTTAATCATTTCATTTTTTCTTTATAGGCCGATGATAACAGAATTATTAGTTAGAATACTAATGGGTAGCATTGTGTGCTCGTGCATTTCCTTCTACAGTTCCTCTTCCTCCTCCTGCCTGGTACTTGCTGAGTCAGTGGAGTATGAATGTGGCTATTGATTGATTGATCGACTGACATGCCTCTCAGAGATGACTCACCTCATTTCCCCAGTTCTTCTCAACACTCCGGCATTATTGTCCTCTTGAGACATCTCAGAGGCCTCATCTGGAGAGCACACGGCATAATGACCCTGTCAATGAGCGAGCATGCTTACGCATTCATCACAGACAGCAATTAAATGACTCGGCATATGGCTGTGGGGGGAGGACAATGGTAATCTCCCGTCTTTCTAGAAAGATTAGTAGGATGATCGAGGGGGATAGAGAGGAGAGTCTGCTTCTAATGTGGTTTTACTGATTAGCTGTTAACCAGGACAAAAGGGTCAACTGCGGTGTTGCATTTGTTTGCTACAACCTGGGATGGGCCTGACTGTAGAAACACTCAACACTTCTCAATGCCAAAAAAATGTCCCTTTTAACTCATACTATCCTACAGTAGATGATTATTACTCATGCATTCATGTGTAAGTTTTTACTGTTAATGTTTCTCCATTAATCGAATTGGAAAAAAGGGAGAAATGTCATCATAATGACTTAGAGTGACACTTTGACAAAGTGTCCAATGCTCAAACTTATTAAAGATCATTTGAAATTATTAAACAAATTCAAAGGAAAAGCAGCAAATCATCATATCTGTGAAGCTGGAAATGTTCAAAATATGTATGTGTATCAAGAAGGTCACCAATTTTCTGTCAACTGAAGAATCAGCTGATGGTTTCAGCTCTACTTGTATACTGTGTACTGCTGGGTAGTTTAATTCATAACAAAATCCTACATTATGTTATAATGTTGTTATCAATTATGACAAAATGCAATTTGTAAGATGAGTAGTTGGCTCATCTTATCTTATAAGCTCTTTGTATGTTTTCTGTGTAAAAATCTTATTTTGTAAAGTAACCAGTGACTCGAGCTGTCAGATAAACAGCACAGTATAAAGTACAGTATTTACCTCTGAGATGTAGTGGAGTACATGTAGTAGTTGAGTAGTAACTCATAGTACAGTACTTGAGTCAATGTACTTAGTTATGTTCCACCAGTGGCCACAGCAGCAACAACAATAACAAAAATGCAAGTAAGAAGAAGACTGAGGAACGCAGCAGAGATCCAGGCTGACTCTGTCTTGAGGTATAATAAAAGGCACAGGACTTTCCCTGCGGGTACAGCACTTACTGAAAACAAGCCTTCATTGACTGCACTCCAACAGCCTGGCATTTCTCCAGGGCAGGAAGTTCTTTTCCTGATCTTGAGTGACCTCTGCATGCCTTTCACTGCAGATGAGGGCTTAAAACACACTGCTGCACCACAGCACTCTTCGCGGGCCGCTCAGGGTTTGGCTCTGCAGGAGCTCCAGTTGTAGCTCAGGAGGCTGAAAAGAAAGAGGCTGAAGCAATTTAGTGGACACTGTTTGGTTAAACCCATGAGGAGCACAGCATGAAAACTAGCAGAACAACACTCAAATGACCATTTCTGTCATTCCCTGTAATTTCTGAGGAGTGTGTTATCACTGCTAAAAGATGATCTGCCCCCTGGGCCCCTTCAGCTTCACAGTAAGAGGCTTACAAGGACTAATCAAGTCAACAATACAAATCAAAGTCACAGAGTTAAGACAAGTTATTCTCGGTCGACATATGATAAGAAGTGACATTCCTAACTATTTATACATTCGCTGCCAGTGTGAAGGTGTATTATTTTTGGTCAGAGGATTGCAGAATATCTAACTCTCTATAGCCGAGAGTTACCACCTCTTGTGTAGTGCTTGATTCAAGGAATAACTCATAAGAACTTTTAACTGTGCTCTCTAAACATGTGAAAATATGAGGAATGACAATATTGGACAAGTCTGATACACATAACAGGTGCTGGTTAAGAACAATTGGTGCACTGTGTCCGCTTTGTGCGTTCCTCATGGTGCTGAAGACGGCAATACACTCAGACAAGCATTTCCAAATAAAGCCATCTTTGAGGAATGCTGCTCATGGTAATGTTTCATGAGTAACATTACATCTTGTATGAATCACATCACCTTTTAAATCCAACATTCAGTTAAAAAATCCCAGCTAACATTCTTGACAAAATGCAACACCTCTCTGACATCAAAAAACGCTGCGAAGAGAGCCAAATATCCAGCGTGTGATGTCATGACAGATAGTGCAGTTTCTCTTTTGGCAGAACTGGAGGCAGCTTTTGCGATTACTTTGGCTGGGCAGGTTTCCAGTCCAGAGCCTGTCTCTGCTCTCAACGGTCGCAGTCTTCAGGCTCCATCTCACTGCACATAAATAATATTCAGCTCCATGTGGTGAGACGTTCACGCACATGAAAAGCGAGGACAAGCAACTCTGCCGTTGATTTTATGCTGACATTTTACTTCATGGACGTTATTTTATGCATGTGACTAATGAAAGCAATATTCACTATAACAAGACTATGACTACATGAAAAAAGAAAATGAATCAGCCACAGGAAATTCATATCAATCTTTATTGTATTTAGAAATCCACGCATCAAATCTTTTTTATTATTTTTTCCTTTACCATTTACAACAGGGGAGAATGAGGGACAAGCTAAACGTCATGCCTTTCCCAGCAGGCGCGATGCACTACAGGATGGGCTGAAATGGAGGGGTGGGGGGGAGGAGGAGATACATAAAGTGCTTTTGTCAACAGTTTTCTTCTTTTAATAGAAAAAAGGATCAAAACGAAAGGTTTGAGGGCGGAGGGAGAGGACACGGGGGTCCGTGGACGTGACGGCACGAGTGCATGTGAAGTAGGTGAAGGAGGGAGGAAGGTGACAGGTTGATGAGGAGGAAGAGAGTGATGGGGGTATTTATCTTTAAAAAATAAAAAAAGCGTTTGAATGAAAAAAAAAACAAAAAACAAAAAAAAACGAGTGGTCTCAACCCAGGATGAGGCTGGACTTGCCACCAGGTGGGTTTCTTCGGCTGCCCGTGACGGCATTGGCGCCATCCGACGGGTCAGAGGGCTGCTGTGGCATCTCCTTCTGCTGGTCTTGCTCGGGTTGTTCCGCATCGTCAGGACACTCTGGAGACGCACCGAAGAGACAACACATTAAACCAAACAATCAGAGGGTTTCTGGATGATGACTTTAGGGCCTTAGCTTTTCTCCTAAATTACACATTTCAAAGACAGCTGCTACTCTTGTGTTAAAACAAAAAGCCAGACCGATCTTAACTAAACTCTGACTTCACTGCAGTGCTTGAGTGAGGTTGAGCAGTTCTGTAATGAAATCACAGTGCTGAAACACTGGGCTCTCGTTGTCCATTAGTGCCCGAATTACTGTAGAAATGTGCAAATTCAAGAGGACTTTTTCAACTTAATGTCACAAATAAGGTCAACGCTTTATTTCATTTTCTTTTTTTAGGCTGAGTGGACTCTCAAATGTTCTCAGCTTGATGTAAGAACAAGTGGAGGGCTGCTGTGACAGCTGCATAAATGAGACTGGTGGCACAGATATTGGGACTGCACAGCGTGGCCTGGTCAGTGAGCATCCAGCAGCTCCCATATTTTAACTATCTGGGCCAGATTCTCTCTGGCTTTTGCAGCCTTCTCCCAGGTGCAGATGTGGCTGGGGCTACAGCAGGTATACGGTATGAAAATTGCCAGTTGTCATATCAGGTACATTTGCTTATCTACAGTATTTAAGGCTACTGTATTTGGCATTATCCAAAAAAAAATATTTAAAGTTTATATCAAGTTCCATGTCTGCCAGGACATAACCAAACCAAAAACACCAAAAACGTCCTAATTTCATCCATTTAAGGGTGATTGTAACTAAAAACAACAACAATAATAATAACACTGTAATAGCATATAAGACATGAAAATCTCACACTGTGGTAACCCCAGATGTGACACATTCTGCCCCAAACACACATGCTGTATTTATCAAGCAGACGCACCTGGAGCAGCAGTTTATAAGTCATTTGTGCTCGTGCTTGCCAGGTGCACCTCTCTCCTCATGACATACATTAAAGGGAGGATGCTCCACATAATAGCATGTTAACACAGGATGACTATGTTTTCCACTGGATTAACTATTAGACACAAAAACAAAAACCTGAATTTGAATCTTGTTTTTAATTAATGTTTTTATTGCCTTAAGTATTACTAATTAGATGGATGCTAATATCATAATTCTATGAGTAATATCCTGAGTGATAGTAACAGTTTCTTCTCAGGCGGACTTGAACCGTGGCCTTGTTTGCTTGTTTCAAAGAAATGTGTGAAATGAAACATTACTCGTCACACCGTGTTAATAAAGTGGCTGAAGCCCTCAGTTATCTGTTGATGGACATACAAACGGCAATACATGCATATAACACACTTCAGAGTGCACGCGCATTCCAGTCATATTCAAAAGCAGCAGCAAAGAAGTGGTCTTTGATTTCTAAATGTCCGCCGAGATGTGCGGTCAAACCCTCCATTATCTGTGGAGCCAGCCACTCTCTCACAAAGGTGCACCTGGAGGTTAATAAAAAGCTTTTCATACTAAGTGAAGCCTGCCATCAAAGAACAGCTGCTTGACTACAGACCATCACGCCATCATGACAGGGGAAAAAAGACATCAAAGAGATAATGTGATGTTGAATTAGAAAGGGAGATTGTGTGTACTGTATCTTTACGGTAGTGTAAAAATTATGGTATGCCAGCAGCATGTGGGGCAAGACCAGTCATCAGGCAAGAGAGTGGAAATACCTGATTGGTTATCGTGTGTCATGGAGCTGTTCCCTGAATAATCTCAGTCATGGACATTGTGAGACTGTGACAGAATTTAAGAGCCTCTTTATAAACAGTTCAAGAGTCCAGGATACTTACCATCATTTGCTGGTTCTTGGCCATTTTCAACCTACAAAGAAAGCATAAGACAATGATATTAGCATTGTTATTCAACCCTGAATCCCATCACTTCTACCTTGTGACACAGTGACCTGAACAAACACAGTCTGGATTCTGTGAAGTGTTGTTACTGTTACAACAAAGCCAAAACAGAAAATAATGCAGAGAAAAATACTTCTTCATCCAGAGGCTGAAGCAGCAGCAGCTTCTGCACCATCACCAGCTAATTATCAGTGATTAAAAACACAGCTACTGAGCTCTCTGACCCTGAACACATCATGTATTCTAGTAGATAAGTCATGCATTTATTTACCAGGTGGACCCTTGCCCTCGCATTACATCTCGTAACAGATACGTTGTCTACTGTTTCTTTACGGCTCGGTCATTTAGAAAAAAAAACAAAAAACAAAACATGCAGCCATGTCAGGCAGTGAGGACTGGCACACTCCCAGAATAAAAATTAAACCTCCATAGGGATTACAAACGTCAGTGGTGAGTATCTATCAAACAACATCCTGGGTCATTTTCAAATAGATGGATAAAATCATCCTTCCCCCACTGAATTTTCCACTGAACTGTTTGGAATTATACTTAATCTATGACTGTGTGCTTTTCGGCCCCCAAACTAGGCTGTGGCTCTGTTTTGGAAACAGTGCCTGTCTGACTCAATGAGAGGTACCTCTTGTCTCTGGGTCCAGACCAAGGCTGCCCCAGAGTTGTGGATGGTGGTCAGTTCCGGTTGAGGGTTCTTGGGGAAGAGAAGAGGCTGCTGGCACCGCCTCAGTGGGGCTGAAGGCTCCCCGCACAGGGTTCCTGTGGGTACCCCGCCTGGGAAGGTAAGAGTGAGACAGACAGAGCAATTAAGCAGAGTAAAATACATGAGCTGTCATGCATATTTTGTCCCTTTTTGGCCAGTGGATTAAAATGAGGCTAGACAGGAAACAAGAGACAAATGACGAGACATGACTAAGGCATCAGAGCAGCAGAGTCATACCATATGGACACTAATCCAATTAGTTGCAAAGCCACCCAAGACCCCAATGTTTCTAACACAAGAGCCTAACCGTGCTCGCCACAAGATTCATCTTCTCAGATTTGATAAAACATCAGCTTTTAGAGGGAATTGGTCTGAAAAAACATGAGGCAAAATCACTGAGAACCAACAGGAAACATCACCAAATCCGCTTGGGCGTCTGCAACAGACCCAGAAACACAGTGGAACACTTCCAGGCAGACGACCTGATTGCCAAAACTCACATAACCCTGTAGCGCCAGCATTCTCCTTTAGCAGAAAGAGCATTAAAGCACAGTGTTCGGCCCACTGTGGCGAAGCTGTGCTAACCAAAGCCACATAAGGTAACAGCCCAGCTCTAGCCCTGAGGGCCAGGGAGGGGACAGACAGTCTTTGTCATGAGGGGAACAACGCTGCTGAAGAAGCTGAGGAGTGGCCATTGTTGTTAATAGACTGAAGTGAATCAGCACTGTTGAGAGCCTCTATCACTCAACAAGGGCTCCTTCATTATTGGCTCCACGCTTCTCCGTCTGATCAATCCTCTGGACAGTGAACAACAAATAGCAAATGGAAGAGGATTAAACTAGATTCATGGGCTGGACACTGATGCATTATGTTATCATCACTACAGCACATAACCTTCTACTTAACCTTATAGATCTCCTGGGTCCATGATATAAATGTATGATAACACTGACCTCACCGGTCAACAAGCTTGAAGACAGGAACAGCAATCATGCAGCTGCTGATAGTCTTGGCTTCCTCTCTGATTACAGAGTGCTCCTCATGCGGCCAGAAGCTGAGGGCACCTTAACAAACCAACAGCTCTGGTATCTGAAAACCCTAAAACCTGACCCGCAACCTGCCATTGTGAATAATAATAAGGTACTGTTAGTGGGAGCCATGAAGACACTCTTAGGTTTGTTTACACAGGTTTTGAGATATCGTTTCTGCAATCCGCCCAATACTATTAAAGTAAATAAAAAGTGATTGTTCAAAGCAAGAAAAAGGCAACGCTTGAAGAACTCAACAACAGGTCTTTCCAGACCTGACATCTTAGTCACTCTGGATAATCCACAGACCTTGCTGTGAACAGTTCTCACTGGAAATATGTGTCAAAACTGTTCACAGTGAGGTCTAAGGATTATCCGGACTAAACTGGACCTAAAGTCAGGGAGTGGATATTTGAATTCTGATTGACCATAAACTACAACATAAGCTCTTCTTACAGGCAATGTAGACCTTCAATGATCATGAAAATCCAACTTTCCCAATGGCCCAGTGGTTTAAGATGTGTGGCACTTAAAAGGGACAGTTGAGCAACGGCAATCTCTCTCTCCAGAAATCATAACCCAGTTAGCTTAATGGGGGAACTATTTTCTTTCAACCATTCTACACCCACCAACCACAACACGACGCAAGGGGAAGCATGGCCTTGTCTGACACTGCTAGCTTGTGGAGATCATTTATATGCCAGCTAACGTAACACCTCAGCAGAGCAGGACAGCATTAATGTTTAGGACCTGTGCTGTCATAAGCCTCTTGTCCATGAGTAGATGCACAGTTACAGTTGATGGGTGTAGTTGCAAAGACAGAAACTAGTTCCTACATGACACCACTCGCAACAAGGTCTGAGGATTATCTTGAGTAACCGGGTCATGATTTCTAAAAAGAGACAGTATTCAAATGGATTTTTACAGCACATTGAGCAACATGAGCCAAGTATCATCACATATTCGAGGGAAGGCAGACGCCATTTCAGCTGATATCTCCAGAACTTGGCAAGTCACACCAGAACAATCTAGATGGATAAACAGCACTACAGGTAAGAGGAAAAAACACATTTTTAATTTTGGGATGAATAGTCCATTTAAAATACAACATTTCCACTTCAAATCTTGTCCATATGTCCTGTAACTCTACGGCTAAACGCTAAGAAGCATCTTCTAATTTCTGCAGGTGTTCACAATGAGACATCCCTTCATAACAAGGCTGATGTTACAGCAGGGGTGAGGCATGGATGTGTGCTGCAGGACAGTATTCACAACAAAGTGCATGTTGTTCTAGATGGTCCAGACATGTATTCGGCATATAAAAAGGTGTATTTAAAAAGGATTTTCACAGGACAGCGTGCCAAAGCAAACACACCTGCTCATTTAAAATAGGAGTTCATACCGTCAGACAGACTGCACAATGCTTATGAAACCTGCTAGAGTCATAAAGTTTGCTCATTCAGGCAGAAAGAAATATGCTCATCCAGTTGTATCCGGGACAACTATGGAAAGGCTCCCCTGAACATGACCCAGACCCAAGTGAAACAATGCAAGCAGGAAAAGGCTTTGCTGTGAGCAGCTGCAGGCTGCAGAGGTCAGAGGATGAAGTAAAGAGTTTACTGTAAACTCTTCATAGTCCACACACACCAAGAAGATTGGATACACCATGTTTTCTATAAAGTGGCCAGTGTTAAAACATGATCTCTGGCTCGTGAGTAACTTCAAAGCCCTGAGCTGAAACAGAATCCTGCTGCTGTGGGGTTTGAATTTTCCTCTTTATGCACTTTATCAAATCTTTGAGCCTTAACCAAACGCTGACTAGCTGGGATAAAATGGACATCCTTAAATTACAAGCAATAAAGATAATGCATACTGAAGAGTGATTTATGTTTGGCTACAGCTTTATCTCAGTTATCGTAAACATATACTGGCAGGCACAATAATGTCAGACTGCATTAATTTTTCATTCAAGCCTCTGTGGCTGTATGTTTGCAGTGACCTTGACTACTCAAAGCCATTTACAGGTCTCATCTCCCCCGCTGCTGCGTTTGTCTGCCGCTTCTTGTCTACTCAAAATAAAACTTCCCTCGTGTCTATACAAGGCCACACGTTTCACCAACTGACACATTTTTTTAGCTGACCTATTTCTTTCCATTGAGGGCCGATCCTCATCCCATTTAACAAAGCTTGGCTTCAAATTACCCTTATCCCAGTACTGTGGGGCTTTTTGGCTATTGCACTTGTGGAATGTTCTTTCTGACAACCTAAATGGAAAAATACTAAATAACACTCAGTTTGTATCTTTTCCGAGCTCAAGTTAGAGGAACTAATTCCACGGTACTCCGTGCTTCCATGGTGCTTTTTGCTTACTTAAGACTTCTGGTAGTTCTGTCTAGTTTTGCACAATTGAAGTTGCGCTTACATCAGTTCTTACCTTGTGCAAAACTAATTAACATTAACTCCAAACCCTGTTGTTTCTATTCAGTTGGCTTTGATACTGACACGTGGAAAATGAGCTAAAATAGAGTGATAATAGATTGAGTTACTGGGTGGATTGTTCCTCCGATGAGCATGGGGGTCCTCAGGTTCTGCAAAGATGCTGGAGGCCATCTTGCTCTTGCGCTGGGGGGTTGTGTTGTCATCTGTGCCGAAGGACAAGCTGGAGTCCCCGCCTGGCGGTCGTAGTACCCTAAAGATCAACAAATGATGGATTATAATGCCATTTGATTGACATTGTGCTCTCATGCTCCCAACGCCCACTTTTTAGGCACGATTAAAAAACCCTGTGTCACATGCCACCGATTAGCTGCACTGTGTGTGTGTGTGTGTGTGTGTGTGTGTGTGTGTGTGTCTGTGTGTGTGTGGGTGGGGGTGGGGGGGTAAAATAAAATCAATAGTCAAATATAACATGAGAACGCCTCAAGCTACTTCCAGCCTCCTCTCTACTCCACCCCAACCCTTTTATGCACATACCACACGCACAAAAACTCACAAGCTACCAGCAAGGTCTCTGCTCTCTAAGCCCCGGCTGTCAGCCTGTCAGACAGACAGTCACAATCTCCGCCCGGCAGCTGACTCCACTCGCATATAATCACAGCGTTAGCTGGCTAGCTGCTGCCTCTTCTCAGCACAGATTCCTTTGCAGTGACACAAGCGGGGCCGGTGTCAGTTCCTGGTTTTGCGTTGTTACTCCATTATTAAATGAGCAGATTAAATCCGATGCCTCCTTTGGGTCAATACTACACAACAGAGGTGAAAAGTCTGCGGTCCACAGCGAATGTAGGTCATCTGATCAATAGACACTTCTAGAAGAGTAGAGAAGGCCTGCATGCAGACCAACAAAGCCCACTTTGCACTGACATTCCTCCCACCACAGGCTGAACAAAAGGAGCACGATAACGAGAAGGGAAACCCTTTTCCTCGCCGTGCTGAAGGACAGTTGGGGTGGATGACAAAAACTGATGTGTTTGCAGCGGCCCTGCTGGACCCCTCCCTCTTTTTTTCCAGCAAACTCTCTTCTCCTCAGAGCCCCTGAAGCCACCAGCTGACACACTGAGCAGCTGTCCAAGGGCCAGGCGGGCAGATGGAGTCCAAAAAACAACCCTGCTCTCCAAGCACAACTACAAAAGAAAGCAAGCAGAGGAGGCAAATCCACGCCGGGTGGACTGCAACCACCTGAATTTTCTCAATCAATTCTTCGTCACACTTGGCTGTGACAGTAATGCCTAAACCAGACTTCACCTCCCGGCCAGAGAGGATGAGCTCATGCTTTCCACACGGATTGCTATTGGGGGGAAAAGCTTTTAGCTGCCTGGCAGCAGACCCCACCCTAGAATGAAACTGCAAATAATATCAATGAAACGGCATTAATGTTGAGAAGCTTAAAGGCAGCTTCAGGCAGGTGGAGCTCGGGCAGATGTAGCTGAGCCAAAGCCAAAGATGGCATGTCTGATAAGGCAGGGCAGGAGGCTGTTGATGGCCTACTAAGATTTTAGCCTCATTCTGCTCAAATTGCTGCCGTACGGATCTCCTCCGTCGACCAGCAGCAGAAATGACCAGCCGCTCGTAAGGGAGGGGGGCTTTAAGGAGCAAAAGCGAAGCGCTAAGGAAAGATTTACAGGCTTAACCAGCTCAAAGCCCCCACCCAAGCCCCCGCATCATCCGAAAACAGCATGCGGCTTCAAAACGCTTTCAGACTGGCCAAGATCTGACGCGATCACTCACAAAACGCGAGTAAAGTTACGACTTTTCCTCAAAATCTGACTGGTAGGCCCTTTAAAAAAATCACGCAACGTTACTGGGCCAGACATGGTTTCAAGTTGCTTTCTTTGCATTGTTTTCACTGCAAAAAGGGGGCAGGAAAGCATCCAGACGAGACGCATCACTTACTGGAAAGCTGTGACTGCGTGTTTGGAGGATGAGTGGCCCTCTTAAGGTGATTTCGTCAAACATTAGCGCAGACGTATCTACTGAAACTTCAAATGGACACCATCCGAGTTTCTCCAAACTTCCATTAGCCGTAACCATCAGTGATAATGACATATACAGACCAAAGGAGTGTCTCTGCAGTCAATCACATACTTGGACTCTTGGACTCTTGAGCTGTGTCTCTGCTCCTCTACCAAACCCACAGATAACACATTCACTAACGCAGTAGGTTTAACATTTCCAGCAGCTCCAACGAGCTGCATTTAGGAAGCACCCGGGACTTGAACTACAAAAAAAGTTATCTTGTGGGCTACCACAGCCAGTCGAAAGCTGACGTTACGACCATTTCTCCCAGAAAATAGATGGAAAACATCCCCTCTGGTTTTCCCCCTATTCCCTCACACTCGCATGTCTAATGACTGTCCACGCTCAGACAGGCTAGCCGGACTAACTTCATGTCGCTAAAGGCGGTGTGCTGCATCAGTCACCCAATAAGATTAACTTAATTGGCGAGACGATGTGACACTTTAGCTAAATCCAGAGAAATCCCTCGCCATGCCACCAGCGTGCTAATGTGAGGCAGCCTTTGGGCAAACGCAAGAAAGAGGCGTTTGCTAGCTCAGAGGCTTCGCCCGCATCACACTTCTTTTGTTCCTCCATGAAAGGTTTTCAGCTTCTTTTACCTGGAACTGCTTTTAGCACCGGGGCTCATTCCTTGGAAGGTGGTGGTCGTCGTCATCTTTTAGGAGTATTTCGATGTCTTGGCAGTAAGAAATTGACAGTGAGAAACTAGTAAAAAAAAAAAAAGTCCTCCTCCTTCCCCGCAGAGATGCGACAGGATGTAGACTCCACCCGATACTGAAAAACATAACGAGGACCAGATCCGTTGGTTCTGCGGTGCCAGCCCACGAGACCCATCCCACCAGCGTTCGGCCAGCTCTGATTGGACACAACATCACAGAACTCCTCTCTCATTGGACAGAACCTTAGAGATCGCCTCTCTCGGTGGCAGGTCTCGGCTTCATGTCCGTGATCAGACCGTCTCGTCCACATCCTTGAGGGCTTTTTTTTTTTTTCCTGTTATCTGATCAATCAGCATTGATCATGGTAATCTGCAAAGTGTTTTAAAGGGTTAAGAAAAATATCCTGGGAATTCAGACAAAAATTCCTGTCTGGCCTGTGGTCTTGTTACACTTCCACAAATATATTTTATAGTGGTTGTATTTGTGCCCAGACAGAGAGCCAGACAAAATTAATGGAAGTTTGGAAAAAGACAATAGCTTTATTTTAACAGGCATCTTAAAAGACAATACAGTCATTTATTTAACTGAAACATCTCTTCAGGCTTCCCAAAATTTAAAACTTGGCCTAGTTAAACAATCAATCAAAACATTTCTCTACACATCCACTATATAAAAATGTAGAAAATCAAATATTTATTTCTGATGATGACAGAAAACAAGTGACATTCCAGCCCCATTCCCAAACTGGGTATACAGTTCACTAACACGAACAGATATGCTGGACACTGACCGAGCCCGGAGCAACGACATTTGATCAGTTCAGTCAGTTTTATTAATTGTCACTCTATAACCAGTCCTGTCAGTCTGCAACCTTAGAGGAAGCCCTTCAAACTGCAAAGGGAAGTCCTTAACATTTATCACAATACAGCATGAACAAACAAAACTCAGGGTGATCTGGATGTGGTTTATGTACAAAAACAGAAAAGTAACAAGGGCAAGGATGACAATACTATACAGCAGTTATGTGTGGCAGAGAAAAGACGACTTCTTCTGCGTGGAATTCTGTTGAGACAATAGGACAAGTTGCAAAGAAGCAGCCGCTGTGTATTGCAGGCTGGGAAGGTCGGCTGTGTTAAGGAGGAAAATGGTGATGCGTGTGGGTGATTAAATCAGGCCTCCCGTCTGTTGTTGAAACACGTCAATTGTATCTTCATCTTCCATTTCCAACTGTTAAGAGAGAAAAAAAAAAGATTTGAATGTGTGTCACATGACAGAAGTTTCTCTTTTTGCTTTATTTCAAAGCTAACTTGTCTGCTTCTTGTGTATTTATTTTAAATTATCTTTTTATTAAGTCTATTATCAAGTCTACTGGCATCTGTTGAGCGTCATATTCAAGTTTAAGAACACGGTAACCAAAGTTTAGCTTTGTGTGTTCTGTCAGCCTGAAGCATCTACACGCTCTCCATGCTGGCATCTCCTAAACTGTGCACAAAGTCCTTGTTTGTGTCTGATTTCAGCCGACAGACATATCTACCACATACTGGGGTGATCTACTGTATATTTTAGCTTTCTGTATATTGTCATTGTCATTGTTTCAAGACTTTACCCTTACCTGTGCTGGTGTGTCTGTCTCATTTATTGGCTGTCCATCAAATCTGAACCTGATTTGCCTCATTGCAAGTCCCTGGAGAGACAAACAAATAAAAACGTTTGTTGTAAATCAAGCCTGCACCACCGAATTGTTAAACAGACGGTGCATACCAAACTTTTACCAACTCTTTGAACACTCAACAGCCACTTTAAAACCATTTTTTAAACTTTAACCATTATTTTCTTCTGTCAAATTGATGTAAATATGATAGAAAATTTAACAGTCAATGGAAAACATTCTTTTTTTACCACCAAAAATGGAGATTCACTGTGAGGTTAATGCATAAAACCACCAGTTTTCTATTTGTTTTCACTGTAGCTGAGTGGGTCTCAACAAATAATGGGTTAGCGAAGGTGCTACTACTAACAATATAGAAATACAAATAATTGTGCAGTATATTTCAAAACAAAGACAGAAAGTCTCATACAAGAACAATATATTACTATTATTTTGGACAAGACAAAGAAAAAATGGTTTGACTTATAAAGATGCAACAAAATTAATTAGACAAGCCACAAAAAAGCACATTTTTAGTCACATGGCAACATCTATTCTAAAACCAAAGAATATAATATAGATGTTATATTTCTAACATTTTAAAGCAATAACAGTCTTGTTTAACATATGCCTGTTGAAGTTTGAGGGTCACAGAAAAATGAGTTACACTGACTGCAGTGAAACACAAATAAAGAAATAATGAGAAACATCTGGTTCTCACTGATTTTTAAAACTGAGCTGCCTGACAAACATGTTTCTTTTGCCCTGCTGGCAGTCGGAGGAACAGACAACACTGGTGTTGGGTTTCCATTCTTCCAGAGACTTGAACGCTCATTTGACTTTCAGATAAAGAGGAACGTCAGAGGTTGTGTTTCATTAGATTTTCTCTTCTTTGCTTTTAGGTAAAGATACCTCAGACTGTTAAAATTATCATCAAACCTCTGGATTATTTTTGTAGCCATGACTCTAACAGTAAATCCCAATGTTAACTCACTGGAATAAGTCATAAGAATAAGTCAGCATTCCTGCATCCTATTATAGGAAGTAGCCCGGCAAAAGACAACTTCAGAAGTGATTTCACTCATAATGGCTGGTGGAAAAAATTAGACATCTTTTGTGATTAATAGGTGGAATCAGAATGACGAGCAGATGAGACGAGAGAGGGAAGATTTGCACTGACTCCATAGCCCTGACAACATTGGAGCAGAGCTAGATCATAGCCAATAAACAATGACCAACAACTCTTTCAGGAAGAAATGACTGAAAACATGATAGCGAAGAATATTTTTAGGTGGTTTTATGTGATATGTTGAGTTCTCCAACATACCTAACAGTGACCTTACCATTAAGTGAATACCTGCAGTCATGTCAAATAAAAACCATGGAAAAACTTTTTTTTTTTTAATACCATACCATTTAGTGTGTGGTAAGCAGGACTTTTTAATTTCCCAGACATAACGACTTGTTTGCTTGAGGTTAACATTGCACCATTAAGCGCAATGTGCAACAAAAGCTGATATTACCAGTCACCAAGTGTGAAAGGGCTGAAAATAATTATTCTTATCGCAGCCTTTTTAGTCTTCAAACAAGATTAAACATGTGCATACTTCAAAGCAGCTGCTTTGAACCACCAAGCAGTTCTAATAATTATTTCCATATGATGTAAACGCAGCATAACTTAGCAACATGGCTCTTCCAAGGCCTCATCCACACTGTCTATGCAGTTGGAAAAAGACTCCTACAGTGAATGGGTACATATTCAGGCCTGCAAAGTCTCCGCTATGTGAAAAATATTCCACCCTGATAGGTCTTTTATTGGCAGACATTTTGACATGCCACGGCAGGAAAAGCTCAGGATAGTTAATAGTGTTATTAATGGCTGCATTATATTCAGGTGTGCCTGTTCCAGGGCCCCAATACTGTGCAAGCTGACTCACTGGTGTGGCTTACTGGGACACTTAAATGGAAGGGAGCCATCGTGGAGTGAAAAGGCCAGTTAAGAGACAGCAGGAGTTTTGCTAAAAATTGAATCAATAGTTGCATTAAATGTAATGGGAGTGAGTAATAGTGGAGTTGCTACACCTTTTCGATCCAGAAAGATTAAGAAAGTTGTCAGGGGCAGTTCCTTTCTGCAGACAATGTGGTCTCAAAACTAGATTTGATGGTAAATCTTAAGAGGAAGTTTCCACATGAGAACAACATGTTATAGAAAATGAGGTCAGCCGTATGTGCTGAGAAGTGCATGGTGTTATTTGTTGCACAAGTCAAACACACACACTACAAGAGCTCTGCACCCCCAGAATCACTGCTTCTGTAGTAAATCTGTAGCACCATCCTCAGTGTTCACAGTCAGTCAGTGGTGGTGGTGGTGGTGGTGGTGGTGTGCTGATGTTGCGCCGTGCCCACCTGTCTCTCGCAGTAGGCTTTCATGAGTTTGATGAGCGGCGTGTGTCTTTTGATCTTGAACTGCACTACAGATCCATCCTGACCTGCTACCTTCAGGTTTATGTGTTCGTTGTTTTCTGTCTTGACTGCTTCCTGCAGGATGAAGTCAGAGTGAAAAACAGTTCACATCAGCACGCGGGCAAGCAGAGCTGGAATAGTTAGATAAGCAGTCATTTACCAATGAATCATCAACAATAAAAGATATATTGGCACGCTCTAATTTGACTAAATCTGTCAATCAGGAGCAGAATTTATTTCCAAGTTATAGTTTCACAACTTTCAACTGTACATTTCCAGCAGCCACACATTAGATGAATACCTACAGCTTACAGGTTACTTCAGGGTGGATGAACTTCACCTCCAACATGTCATTCAGGTAAGTAAGGAAGTATGATTACATACTGTGAGTGATATGAAAACTGGCTTTGCTCTAGAGTTAATACCCAGGCAGAGGTCTCTTTGGTGCCTCTGGTTGACTTAAAAGCTAGTGCTAACAACATCGCAAATAATACTGAATATACTTGATCTTTGCATCAATGTGATGAAATATTTAACTCACTGGGTTAGAAAACAGACATTATCATTCAGTTTAGTTATGCTATGGTGTGGTTTTTAAAATGCATTTCCAAAAAATGCTTTATAGCAAACTTGCAAATCTTGCCTGGGCCACATTTTGCTTTTGTTTACCTTCTGCTTCAGTGTCTGCAAAGTTGACCGCAGCCTGATTCAAGCACGAGTATAACAAAAGAAGAGACTGTAGTTTTAGCGGTGGCAATTCTTACTGGCACACCACATCTGACAGCACAAACTTTCTCCCACTTGCATAAATGAACACACACAAGCTATTAGCAGCATAAGTCAGTGAAACACACAAACAGACGGTAGTAAATCGAGGCATGCACTGATGAAGACACCAGCTGGCTGGCTATGATCAAGCAGAGAGCGACCTGCGCGCCTGTGGATGCGCGTTCACAAACCTTCCGGTCTATCAAAGTAGGTATAGCTAGTAGTTGAAATTTAGCTCTCAACTTTAACAAGGTTAAGAGAACATGTGAAAATGTCCCATTTTTCCATGAACATCTATGCCACATATCTGGTGAAATAAAATGGTATACTGATACAATGTGGAGACACTCACCTTTGGTTTTTCATCAGCCATGGTCACTCTTTTGGCGCTTCTCTACCCTGCCACACAAAGAATACGAGTGCGCGCACGGTTAAATCATTCGAATCTAACGTGCGCGGCCACGAGCCAGTGCGCGTCCACAACAACGGGCTTTGACTGGCTGCAGGTAATCACGTGGATGAAAGCGCAGTCTGGGCATGGGCGGGAGAGTCCCAGTGCGCGTTAAAGAGACACTCAGCAACACATGAACGCGCACAGCGATGATTTTCATTTCGTTGACAGGTTTGTAAAGGTACAGTGATCGCACAGCATACACTTTATCACCCTGCTGTCCTCTCATCACTGTTGCAGGGTTCAGTCATCACCATGATAAAGTGCACATACTGGTAATGTAGTATTTGCACTTTTTGTTTTTCTTTTTTTAACCCCATAAATCCCAGCGGCCATCTTGTTCTTCTGTGTGATGATGAAGATCCACTATAGCTATATTAAAAGGAAGACTTTTACATTTAAAAAAGTGTATTTGCATGTGTTAAACCAAAACACTGATTCGTTACAGATTCCAGTGAAACTATTTGTATGTTTGGTTTGTACATGGATAACAGAAAAAAACAAAAAAAACTATTCCCATGTTTAGATAATTCATTACTTCCGTTTTGTATGTGAACCTCGTTCGCAAGAGCTTTAGAGTTACTGATTAGCAGTATTAATGTACTTATTGATTATGTATTTTATAGTTATCTATCTGTATTTCGAAGCAAAACCAATAAGAGCCAAACACAGCAGATGGAAAAACAGGCAAGAGGAAGGGCAGCCCTTTCGTGACGTCATAACTCATGCGCCGCAAGGGCTTCCGAATGAACCAGTGAGGCGCGTAAGCAGCAACGCTCCTGTAGTTCATGGCGTGAAGTGTTTACAGCTGAATATTTAATCATTTCATTATATTATTGCAGTGATTACATTGTTCCCTGATGGAGGAGGTGGATGTTGAGCCGGCAATCACCGTAAGTAATCGCTGTAACTTAGTTTTCTCTCTTTTCTCCCACTGAATAGCATTGCTAAAAAGCTAGCTAACTATCGCAGCAACGTAACTGTATGTCTCTTACTGTAGTTAAGTGAAATAAGTATATAAACACAGAAAGTCCCATAACGTTTGTCAGAAAAGTCAGACACATTAACGCTTAATTACGAACATACATAGCTACGTCTTAAAGCGTGTCAAAGGCTTCAAAGTAGTAAGAACATATGTACAATACTAGAGGACTAGTTAGACAATATTCCAATTTTATCGTTGGGTAATTAAACTAGTAGTCTACTGCATCATGAGAAGGGTACAGTTACAGAGTACAGTTTAAGTTAATACAAAATTTGGAAATATGGTTGTATTACAGAAAGTACAATGTTAGACAATTTACGTCTTTGCATCACCCATTTTACTGTAATTGTCTCTTTCTTTGAATGCAGAACATTCCTGCAACCAGTGATGGGACACATTTGGGATTTGCATGGGGACCTGGTGATATCCTCGTGTATGAGACCCTTTACAAAGCGTCAGGTATGTGTAGATATTGATACAAGCCCCCGTCTAAGGTTTCACACTCTCTTGCCCTCATTCTTGCATAATGTCACTCTTTTCTTCTTCCTGTCCTGTGTTTTCAGGTGCTGCAGGATCAGGATGCTCCGTCATCCATGAGGTCAGGAAAGATGAGGACATATATTCCCCCATTTTACGCAAACTCTTCAATGAGTCACATCACATCTTTGTTGGCCTCCAGACTATTAGAGAAGACCTCCCCAGCAAGAATAAAAAACCCCAGTAAGGACATCTGCTGGACAGATCCTGTCTTCCTGTGCATGTCACTGTATTGCTTTTCAGTACCATGTCCTTGTTGCAAAAGGTAGATGAAGCATCCACACCAGTGACTACACATCATGATTTGTTTCCATCTTGCTCCTTAGATTTGTCAGCATCAGTAAGAATTATAGATCTGTGATACGAGCCTGTATGGAGGAGCTTCAGCAAGTTGCAGGTGAGAATTTAGCAATAAAATGTTGATATTTTAGTCTTCAATGTGATTACTCGTGCATCATCAAATTGAACGTTGACTCTTCTCTGCAGTTTCTACAAAAGTTGCAGAAGTGGCTATGCAATATGGAAATCAGGTGTGTACTTCTACTGTATGTGTGTGCCACACCATGCAGAGACATAGCATCCTTAAGTGAAATGTATATAGGATGCCATCTGTGTATCTTTTTCTGAGTATGGCAAGCAATAATTCAGTATTAACATTAGTTATCTTTTAGTTGAATGGTGTTGTGATGATATAGTAATGCACAATTTGTAATAGCAAGACAATGAATGCTAAGTTGCTAAGGTAGAGGAATACATTTTAACTTTTAAATGAAATTCATTTTTGCATTATTTTGTTTCCATTGACATGGTCCCAACTCGGTCCCTGTTTTGATGTGACAGGTGTCAATCCTGTTGGCCATAGAACTGATCTGGAATCTGTGTGAAGTGCTGTTCATTGATGCTGCTCCAGGTTAGAGTTTGACTTTGCTTGTAGTGAATCACCCTCTTTATTTTAGAGATACATTTTATAACTTGACTTTGAGATTATGAAAACAAACAAGTGTGCGTGTGCGTGCGCATGTGTGCGTGTGTCCTCAGCGGGTTCCCTGCTGCTCCACCTTCTGGACTGGGTAAGGTTACACAAGGCTGATGTGGATGAGAAGGCCAGAGAAGTGCTGCAAAGTGAGAGCCCAGCTGAGCACCATGACTATTGGGATGTGGTAGGTGCAACACACGCACACACACACACACACACACACTCACACACATCCTGATTTTGAACAGAGATGCTCTCTTTGACAAAACCACCTTACTGAAATCTACGTTACCACGTTTTACGTGTGAACTGTGCAGGTGGTGAGTTATGTGCTGCAGGGCAGGATGGAGGAAGCCCGACAGATGCTGGTGAAGCAGGCCACCCTGCAGCCCGCTGCCAGGAACATGTACAAACTGATGGACACTCTGCTCAGCAAGATGCCCTTCTACAATGTAAGATCATCTTCCAGTGATTTATCTCATTGTGTATCTTTAGTGGACCTTAGGAAGATGATATTTGCATGTTATTTTTATATTCTTCATAGCCAGTAGTAGTTCACACATGGTTTACTTGACTGCTTGGTGCAGGATTATTATCATCGCTTTTACATACAAACACATATTGTTCAATGAACAGATATCATGCAAACCTGCTATTTATGTTCAGACAACACAGGGATGACTTTTCCATAATTCAGACGTAGAAACCAAAGCTTATAAACCAACTAGTTGAGACTTCCATCTCTGAACTGTCTGTTCTGTGATCATCTTTCAGCCTGGTGGCACCCAGACACTGACAGAGTTTGATGTGAAGTGGAGACACTGGCATGAGGAGGTGGACCGCTGCCTGCAGGACAACTCTTTTGCTAGCAACAAACACCTGGAGCTCATCTGCAAGGTCAGTGACCTTTTCCCCTGACCTGTTGTCCATCTACTTCTTACATGTATAGAATATGTAAAATGTTATCTTTTGTATATAGGGCTTGTCTGGGTATATGGGCCTTTTCCTTTTTTTCTTTTGAAACTGTAAAAGATGCAGCTAGCTATTCACACTAACAGAAATTTTGACCGGGGGTACCCACACTTGTGCATGCCACTGTATATCCAATGGGAGGTCCTGTCTAAGGCAGTGGGGTGTACTCTTTTATTAAGTTCTCCATACATCTGTGCACATATTCTCCAGACTCTAGTGCTTTTATTGCATTGTGTGAGTTTTTAAATCGAAAGTATTAACACCCTTCCCCACCTGTCCTTTCACTTCATTTTAGATCCTAGTTGGGGATGAAGACACTTTGCTGGAGCACAAAGAACTGCTGAGCACCTGGTACCACTTCCTGGTCACTAGACTGCTCTTCTGCCACCCCACAGTCAAACCTACCGAGTTACACTACTATGCACAGGTAAGCTAAACTACCTGCTGCTGCACCACTCAGTATCATACTCTCTGCCACTACATTCATGTTATTTACTGTGCGTGTGCGCGCGCGCGTGTGCGTGTGTGTGCGTGTGTGTGTGCAGTCATGCATGACCATGTTTCTGGACCCGAGGAGTGTTCCAGAGCCCCTGGACAGCATCTTACTGGCTGCCTTTGAGTTTGACATCCATCAGGTCATCAAGGACTGCAGGTAGCATGCATGATTACATCCATCTGTATATACATGTATACAGTACACACAAGCCAGTATGTCTTTATGTCAGCAGTACTTTAACTCTTTGCCATGTGTCTCCTCAGCATTGCTCTCAACAACTGGTGGTTTGTGGCCCATCTGACAGATCTGTTGGATCACTGCAAACTCCTCCAGTCTCATAATCTGCAGTAAGGACTCTCTTTGGTGGCGTTGTTCCTTGCGTACACTTTTAATCTGGAGAGAACAAGATTGCACACTTGATTAACATATACCATGTCTCTCTCTGATGTGTGTGTGTGTTTAGTTTTGGCTCCAACTTGCGAGAGTTTCTCCTGTTAGAATATGCTTCTGGTCTCTTCACTCATCACAGGTATGTTATCTAACGCTCAGTGTTCTAATTATACTTCTGATATGGAAATTCTGTTAATTTCTTTCTTTGTGTGTGCTTGTGTGAAGTCTGTGGCAGTTGGCCGTGGACTACTTTGACCACTGCCCAGAGTTTGGCCGCGTCTACCTGGAGCTGCAGATTGAGCGTGTTCCTCTAGACACGGAGCGCAAAGCACTCAAGGTGCTCAGGATCTGTGAGCAGAGGCAAATGGCAGAGCAAGGTGACTCTTTCACTCTCAGTCCACCTCTCATTCTCTAGTCTTGCACAAACACAGACATTCATATAATCACACATTTTTTTAAATGCAGTTGGGCCTTAAACCTTTTAATTTCTTGCCCTCTTCCAGTGCGGAGTATCTGTAAGATCATGGCTATGCGGGCCCTGAGGAACAACCGACTGGGCTCGGCTCTCTCCTGGAGCATCCGGGCCAAAGATGCTGCCTTTGCTACCCTCATTTCAGAGAGGTGACTTCCCTGAACAACACACTTACATTGTTCAAGATGTTTTGCAACACGGACGATTGCTGCACTGAAAAAGGCCTTTTTAAACTTTTGCCACATGGACACTGTTCTGTAGCACTTGTATCATCCTCAGACTTAGAAGTATCTGTGTGTTTGTGTGTGTGTGTGTGTGTGTGTGTGTGTGTGTGTGTGTGTGTGTGTGTGTGTGTGTNCATACACACATACACACACACACACACACACACACACACACACACACACACTGCAGTAATGATATCTCTGCTCAGCTTGTGACTCAGCCCCTCTCACAAGTTAAGTTCACACATTAGTGAGAGAACATTCAGTCAGGGCAGATCGTCTCCTGGACTTCTTCCCTTATCATCTCTCTTAGGCTGTCACATGAGCCTCAGAGAGCAGCATGTGATGCCGTGTTTTACTGGAAGAATATCTACAAAGAGAGAAAGCATTTATAGATACAAATACATGTAAAGAAATGGCCTTTCTGTGGGTTATGTCTGTTGTAAACTCTCTTAGTTGCATCCTGCAAGTGTGTTTGTGTGCCTGTTGACTGCTGAGTCCTCACTCCTCTTCATCAGCCTACAGGGGCTGCAAGTGATCAACAAGCGCTTCAGTTTGGAATATTGTTTCCACTTGGGCTGACGGAGCAAAAGGCATTTTTGGCTAGTCTGTTGGCAGGCCATGTTTGGCTCAATAACTGACATCCATAGAAAGTCTGGTCTCATCTTGAATGGGAGCATTTGCAGATTAGTTCCATATCCAATATGTTATGATCCACTAAAGCTGGGCATGATACGAGATGAATAAGTGCTTGTTTTTGCTATCTTTGTTGCCATCTTGAGTGTAAGCCTGGCAGAGATCTGCCACTTACCTAGTTTATAAATAGACGTGTGTATTTATTAAGTTAAACAGTTCATGATTTAGTGTTTGACGTTTCATTGCTAAAAAAGGAACATGCTCAAAGTTATTGGTGGGTATCAGTGAAGTTTGGAGCACTGCAAGAGGAATGAAGACAAAGAACAGATAAGAAAAGCAGATTAGTAAATATGTGAACAATGCATTTAGATGAGAGGTAACACGGGCCCGTGCTACAGTCTGAACACGCTGCTCTGTCGCCATCCGTAGGCAAGTACCGCGAGTTCCACAAGCTGTACGGAGAAAAGCGCTTCAGCGAGGCCGCTAAGCTGCTCCTCTCCCTCATGACGGCCAAGATCGCCCCCCGAAGCTTCTGGATGACTCTGCTGACCGACGCCCTGCCGCTGCTGGAGCAGAAAGAGGTCGGTCGCCACAAAGTGCTCACTACACTGGATTTCATTATAATCACAAGATATTGGTTCAGTTCAAATAGAAGTAACAAGAGTAGTAATAATGTCCGTGACACTGATAACAAAACCAATACCAATATATATGCACAGTTTGCAATACAAATGTAGAAAGCAAAATAACTGGATACATATAAGGTAACTAAAAAAAGTAGAAATACAACAACTTAGCACATTAATAATCACTGACCTCCATGTTACAAACCCTAATTCATATTGGTCTTATAAGGTCTTAAGAAGACCTTAAGACATTTAACTTGTTGAAACCTGAGGGAACCATGTTGAAATGTGCAGGACAGACTTACGTACACGTCAAGTTGTTGGTATAAACCAACAGTGGTTAATTCGGTCTCTCCAAGCACAACAGCATATGGTTTTAGTTTGATAAACATCTGTCTGATTTGCAGCAGATTCAACCATTTCTCTGTTTATTTGTGCTCAGCATGTCTGGGAATTGTCTCAAAGGCTCAGAGAAGTTTGTGCGTTGCTCTCGTTACTTCACTTTGTGTCTGTGACTGGATGATAAACATGTCCAATCAAGCATTTTTAGTTACAAGTCTCAAGACTAAATCTCACAGCGTTTTCTTCTGCATTCTTTTGCCAAAATGAATTTTAGAGTGAGAAAAAGCATGAACAAAAGTGGAACAGCGATATTTAGTCTGTGGTGGCTTTGTTTATTGATTTTTCTTTCTTTTTTTTCTTTTTTTTTAAAGGTGATCTTCTCAGCAGACCAAACCCATGAGCTGATGTTCTGTTTGGAGGAGCTCACCTCCTCACTGAACACCACCGCTCCCAGCACAGACAGGCCCATGCAGGTATGCATCCACTCACACAGCCTTAATCCTGCCCAGGTGACTCTGTTGTTCTGATGCAGTTCATTGTTTGTCTGAGAAACTAGCTTTTAGTTGAAGGTGCCAATTTCTTTTTTTTGAAACCAGTACAATTGTTGGTCTCAGCTGCTGTTGTCGTCATTCACCACCAGTCTTCTTTCAATAATCACTATTCTAACACAGATAAAAACAATGTTATTCAGACACCAAATTTAGTATTTACATTTGATATAGTCGTGGCCCCAAAACAATAAGAATTAAATGATTAAAATCTCCATTTAGTCGACGTTCCCACAGTGTTTCATGACAGGGGAGAGTACTGTTGAAACCATTTCCCCACAAACATTCTTTGATTTGGTGCATTTGAGCTCTTTCAGTGGTGCATTCGTCAGGTCTTCGGGTGTTCATCTGATACTCCAGCAGTGCTAACCATCGACTAACCTTCTGTTTCTATTTAGACGTTTTAAATATAGCTTTGCTAAAGCAACACGTCTGTTAATTGCAGCTTGTTGGAGGCATTATTGTGCTCTTGACACTGAAACAGGAACCTGTTCCTGAACTGAACTTCCAGTGACTGCATGATGCCTTATTTTCCTATTTAACTGTTACTCAGAGGTATCTATGTCTCCGTCTTCCCTCTCAGTTGCCAGTTTGGTTGGACCATTGTGCAGCATTTTGGTCTCCATGTTCAAGACATAACTTTTTTCTGCAAACCCTTCATACAAAATACCTATTGGTAAAGAGGACTAACCTAAAAGCCTAAAAGTTGTCCTCTCAGCCATGTGACTGTAGTAACAGCAGTGTATTTCCTCTTCAGCTACAGTACAAAGATCTGCCACAATGTTACATACAATCCACCACGTGTTATTTGAGTGTTTTTGTCATTTCAGGATGAAGACATCGAGCTGACCAAAGTGGAGCTCCTCAGACTCGCTCTGGCCAGGAATCTGGCCATGGCTATAGTCAAAGAGGGAACTGTGGAGGCATGAGTGGTGACTTTGAAAAGAAAGGCTCTTTTTGCATTTTTGTACTGTACATATATTTCAAATGATCAAAATGTGCTCTTTGATAATAAAATACTTTTCACAATGTATATTGTTCAGTCGAGTTAAAAAAAACCTCAGTGTCAGACATCCACTGAAAGAAATATTTATTTCATGCAGCAAACACATGGCACATCATACAGTATGTACAGACCTAACACTCCCAAAATGTACACGTCACATGTTCACGTAACTTGCCATACAACAAACGATACATACATTACGCACTATGTACATTACACACACACTTCTATGCATCCCACATGACGATTTGAGGACTAAGGGAGGATCAGGTGGGCTGATGTATGAAAGTTTTACTCCCGCTGCTGCACACTGGAAACTTATTTGCCTGGTGACAGATTTCCCCTTCAAGCTACCAAATTTAAATTCAGATTTCTCAGTTCACATTTTCTAGGCTCAGTGATGCACTGAAATACTAAAACAGAAAATAATAAATGACAAAAATACTCCCAATACTGACACTGGTAGAAGAGTCAACATCTTTAAATACAGAACAAAAACAAGGATACCCACTGCTAAAACCAGGACTGAAACGCTGACAGTGTCAGCAAATAATTTATTTTCAAAACAAAACTAATCATATGAAATAAAACCAGTTGAACTCTGACTCAAGTCAAAATGAAATACTTGTAATTAGAAATGACCCTATAAAGTGCAGTTTGTTGCCTTTACAACACAAAATTCATTATTGTTGGTCCACTAATGTAAAATAGGGCTAAATTAAGTTACTTAACCATCATGTAATAAATACATGGACACTCAACTATCTTCCTGCAGCAATGACAATGTGACAGTACCTTTCACTTATTTTCCAGTTTAACTCCATCCTAACACATCTACTAGATCCCACTTTCTTATGTCTGGATGTATTCAAGTATATTTGCTGTGCGCTGAGCGAGCGCTCAGCCAGAGGAATGAATAAAAGCACAACCGATGTCTCTTAGGCTGTTAAAGTAAAGGACCAGTGTGAAGGATTTAGTGGCACCTAGTGGTGAGGGGACACATTGCACCTGAATACACATCACCTCACCCCTTTCCAAGCCTATAATGCCAACATACCTCTGAATATTATATTCCATTTCTCCCCATAGATTCCCCTGAACCTTAAACACCGGTCCTTTAAGAGGTTAATTTGTGATGCATCCCGTCAGTCTGAGGCTGAGCCCTAATGCATTGATTATTTACAGTACATTCAAAGCCGTTGTATTCAACTTGGGGAAAATCCGTTAACATATTTATCTCGATACCACCGACCTGTAAACACCATGGCTGTCTTACTTGCCAGTGTATATCTTTAGTTTGTTAGCTATCTGCAGAAACATATACAAGCACTGTATAAATACGTGTCTGCTGTTAGCGTCTTGCTGCCAAGAATAACAAAGGCCAAAACAAATGAACAACTGTAAGGAATGTGAAGCTGAAGGTAGCACGGCATACCCCCTCATGGAGTATTAACCAGTCTGTCCCTGCTGAGTGGCAGCAGGCCTGCACGCTGCTATAGATGACCCCATGTCTCTTGTGGGGGGAACTGGTCGACCTCTCCGACCTCATTGCACAGACGGTCTCCGAGCGTGAAAGCCAGCTTGTAGCGCAGACGCACCTTCTCCTGTGAAAACACACAGAAACGGATCTTTAGGCATCATCAGGTGTCACCAGTGATGAGATCATGGGAGTTGCCTTCATTTTTAAACAACTTCCACTGGCAATGAAAAATATGTGTTCCATCACGTGTTTCCCCAGACATTATAGTAAGTAGAGGATGTGCTCAGTGTGAACCTGCTCACATCTGTGAAGAGAACAGGGCACCAGCGGAGGACCTGCCAATTCTTGTCTTCTCTCACAAATGCCAATCGAGCTGCACGGTGCTGGGCTGTGAGCACAGGCCCCACTAGAGGACGTCCGGCCCTCATGCCACCCTCATGGAGACAGTTTGGTCAGAAACATGCACACCAGTAACCTGCTGGCTGTCATTTTGTAGGGCTCTGGCAGTGCTCCTCCTGTTCCTCCTCGCACAAGGGAGCAGATACCGGTCCTGCTGCTGGGTTGATGCCCTTCTACGGCCCTGGCCAGCTCTGCTAAGTGGTATCTCCTCCACTGTGCAGCCTGACTGGGCTGCAGGTACCGCCTCATGCTACCAGTAGTGACAAGGACACTAACAGAACTCATAACTAGAGAATAATCAGTCAGGAAGGATAAGGAGAGAGCAACTGTCTGTGGCCACCACATGCAAAACCTTTCCCTGTGTGGGGGTTGGATTGCTTTTGCCTCTCTGTTGCACCTGTTGTCACTTTCATTTGCACCAAAGCAGGTGTGACTGAGTCACAATCACTCATGTTTCCTGAATGATATCCCTGAAGTTTAACTGACTCAGTGTTATGCTGTGATGATTACATGTTCCCTTCATTTTTTAAGAGTGTAGTTCTCCTCATTTTAGACATTTAATGCAGAAATGTTGCATTTTGTGCCTGGTTGAGTCATTATGTCACCTACCTTTGTTGGATTGGCCAGCAACATGATCTGGGTAATGGAGGCTGGAGGTAGGATAGGGTTAAACGGTGCCAGTTCTGTTCCTGATGGAGGCTGCAGCTTCACCTTCATTGACTGGTGGAGGATGAAAGAAAGAGCCTTTATTGAAGGATAAATTCACTTTTTTTCCAATTCTATCTTTATGTTTCCGCCGACAGTTTTTGCTTACTGAGGGTGGCTGAGGGGCAGGAACACAAAATGTAAATTTTATATATAAATAAACACACACTTAACTCTGAAAGGTGCCTGAACTCAAGAATGTCTTTTTACATAGAATGAGGATTGTGGATTTTGCCATCATTTTAGATAAAATGGGAACAAAAAAGGCAGGAGAGGAGGTGCCCAGGAGGACTGAGACGATGACAACATAGCAAATATAGGAGGATATGAAGCATTCGAATGGACTGGAGTAAATATGTGTACCTTGGGGACAGCAGCCTGCAGTACCACATTGTGAACAGGCAGGGGTGCCGTGTTGAGCATGGACACCACCATCACCAACACATCAGGCCTGCCGGGGGGACAGTCAGACGCAAAGTTGAGGAGCATGCGAACACCGTCCTTATCGTAGGCCGTCACAGGCAACACTTTACCTGAGGACAGATGGGGCACAGCCAATCAGGAACAGGCAGACGTGCTATTCAAAGAGTCTACACCCAGATATGTGTTTTCTTATCATTTGTTTTAACCCCTCAAGCCCATGATTCCTCACTCCCTGCCCTCTCCTGTCCTTACTCGGTCTGATGGCCTCCAGAGGGACGTGCACATTGCTCAGGGAGATGTCTATGGCTCTGGCCGGGCTGCCCTGGAGAGGAGGGTGGCAGGGGGACAGAGAGCGGAACAGCGGGCTGCCTGGGGCTGAGCCCAGGCTCTGGGCCTTGGCATGGGACAGAGCAGGAGAGCCGGGCATTGCACCCAGGAGAAGAGAGGGTGAGGAGGGACAGCCCTGCCCAGGCACAAGGGGAGGTGCTGCCACAGGTGTCCCCAAGCTGCTTCCTCTGGACGTCATCTGGCTGGACAAACTGAAAATAACACTTGATGGATCTCTATGGGACCTTAATGCACTTTAGACTGGTCAAGTAAGAGCATATTAAGAGCTACGGAAATATACTGAGTTCACCATTATTCAAATTAATTTCCAGTCAAAACAGTGTAGAAGACCATGTACCTCTTATGATCTGAAAAGCCAATCATGGCCAGCTCTTGCAGGTTCTGGAGACTGTGTGTGGCAGCAGCTGGTTCAGGTGGGGGCCCCACTGGACCTGAGCAAGCTGCACTGCCAAACATATGCACACTTGGAGTTGGAGCCTGCAGAGGAGATGTGCAGACATTATTTACCCTCTCCCATGACACACTGACCAACACGCTGTGGTTTGGTTAAAGTTGCTCACGAGTACCTGCAGGGAAGTCCACTGATTAGACAATTGGCTCAACTTGGGTTTTGATTGGCTGCTCAGAGAAGGGGGCGGGTCATTCAGTCCTGAAAGAAGGTACAAACGGGAGAAAATCTTTAATCTTATGTGCTTTATTTGAACATTTTTTACCTGTAATCCCAGATTTTATTTCAGTACTCAGTAGAGCACCACATGACGGAAACTGCTACATTAAAGCAAGAGTCTGACTATTTTTAAAATATGCTTAGCATCCTCCTGGTGGACGGCTAAAGATACGGCCATTAAATAAGGTGCTACACCTACAGCTTTAAAGCTCACTAATCAACACATCATGTCTCATTTGTTCTTGTTTGTTTAATCAATACAAAAACTCCAATTCACCGTTTTGTGGGGGGTTATAATGCCAAACTACTTCTTAATAGGGAGCAGTTGCCAGAGAACCAGTGGAGACTCCATGCAGTTACTGGTCCAGACTAAACAAACAAGCTGTCACGTGTTTTTTAGTGAGCTTTAAAGGTGCTGGTAGGAGGATTCTGTTTGTATTTGCCAAAATGAAAGAATTGGTCCTTTAACTGAGTAAGTCAATGTAGAACCACCTGTAGCACCTGGAGTCCTATGTCCTACCTAGAGACAGCAGCTCATCATCAAGGAGAGAGAGTGCACCGGAGGCCTTGTCGAGGGGGGGGTGACTCGGGCTGCTGCTCTGACTACCATGGGAGCCGGCCAGGCGTTTGGGAGGAGGAGGCAGGATAGGGATGGAAGAAGCCAAGGGATTGGTGGAGACTGGATTTGAGGACAGGGAGGGATGGGCGGGAGGTTGAGGGGGGCTGGGAGTGTCAAGGCCGGCGAGGTCGATCAGTGTATCTGTGGTCTCTGTTGAGTGACAAAGAGAGGAGGATTGAACGCAGCAGAGGAATTTATGGCATGACCATAAAGCAATCACGTAAAATGTACAGCCATGTGGATAGTTAGAAAACACCTCTCACCACTTTCACTGTGACCGTCTGTAGATCGAGGCTCTTCACTGTCACCATTGATGGGCTGCCCCTCAACTATCTTCTTATAGGAGTTGATGACCCTGGAAAGGTCATCACTGGCCTGCAGGATGTCACCTGAGGAGTCACAGGTCAAAGGTCCTTACAGATTACATGCAAAGAAATCATCAAAATGTGTTTTCAGATAAAGGAAACAGCAAACTAACAAACCTAAACTGGTGTCATTGTCCTCTGTCTCTGTGGCCATTTTGAAAGCAGCACGCCTCAGCTTGTCACACCGCTCATAGAGTTCCTGAGAGGAAATACAAAGGAGGCTCTGTACAGTTCAAATACAGCTTTGACACCAGCTGGTGCGTACTGGTGTTGTTTCAATTCCAGTACTTACTGAAAGGTCCAGTGTGTAGGATTTATGGGGATCTATCGGCAGAATATAATGTGTATTTTCATGAGTGTAAGAGCACCTGAAAATATGAACTGCTGTGTTTTCGTTACCTTAGTTTGAGCCCTTTATATCACAGAGCGAAGGAAATAAAAACACAATTCTCATTTTCAAGTGACTACACACTTTAGAGAGAGAGGGAGAGAGTGTGTGTGGACACACACCTTAATGATCTCCTTGTCTGAGTCAGTGGAGCTGTCTTTATTGTAATGGGACAGCATCTCCGTCAGCAACTTGACGTTGATGTTCACCTCCTCCAGTGTGTGTATACGCTTTGTAACCTTGTGCACTCGAGCCTCGTCCTGACAAAAACAACAAGACACAAAGACACTACACTTAGAAATGGCCGTATGATACGATGAGGGGTAAAGTAATATCACCATGAAAGAAACTCAAGAGCAAGAGCATCTTGGTGGTATATCTGAAATGAATGTGATGAATAAATATTCAGTTCTGACATCTCTTACTTCTTTCACCATGTTTTTGATTAATCTGTTGGCTTCCTGGAGGTCCTCTGGATTTTTACTTCGGAGAAGCTCAGCAAGCAGCTAAACATAAACACACACACACAGACACACACACACCCACAGTCGTGTTTCCTTATTTCAGTACATTACACTAATTTCCTGGAGACACACCCTAACCTTAAACCAAGTCTTCTCCAAACAGCAACCTCTGGCACTGACGAGTGAAGCCAACACAAAAGTGCCAAAACTGCAGTTCCTCAAATGGCCACTTGAGGCTGGCTCCAAAAGCGAGTCAATCCCCATAGACCCCCATATTAAAAAATACCCAAATTTACAGCAGAAATAAACATGTTTGATCTCCATGGCCAATGTCCCCGTTCACAACAACTGTACAGGAGTGAGTGTTCATATAACTCATTTGTAAAAAAATTATATTAAGGCTTGAAGTTGTGCATAATTATGGACATGGCTGCTTTGAGTGACAGCTAGTTGCTAGGTTTCAGCAACCAGGCTTCATTCAGCTCCACCCCCGCTCCACCTCTTTGCCCATTATTCTTATACAGCACGGAAAACAGCGTTACACTGCAGATACCTTCCTTTGATCGCTCACCTTGCCCATGTCCTCGTTGTCAAACACCGGATGCTTAGGTCGTGTCGGAGGAGAAGGAATCAGAGTCCTGTCCAGCGGTAGCTCCGGGTCACGTGTCACAAGGCCTGGTGAAGAGAGGGAGGACTGGACAGATAAGACACTTTTATGACATCTATTTTCACATGCATTATGCTAATCGTCTCAACACACCCTGTCTTCTCAGCGTCTGGTAGGCTTCGCTGATCTTGGCCTCATTTGGAAAAGCCACTGTCCAGCTGTACAGCATCTCCACAATCTTCATCTTCACCTTCTCAGGTGCACTGTCACCCATGTACTAAAAACAGGGGGTGATTAAAGAGAGGCTGGATAGTAGGGCATACAGTCAGCACACCTGTCATTTGCATGAATTATACACCTATGTGTAGTCTGCTCACCTTTGGAGACACCACTTTAATCAGCTCATTCAAAAATCTGTATTTTCCAACTTCATTATGAAACCTTCTCCCGCAGTTCTTCATACATGCCTCCAATACCTGCACACAAAAACACTGAGATTAAGCGTGGGCTTCAGTGGTGGAGAAAAGGCTGCTTGTTGACATTTAGGTGAAGCATTTCTTACTGTCAGAGCCTGAAGGGCTTCCCATTCTTGCGGTGAGTGGATTTTGTGGACAAGCAGAGGTACAGCTATTTGAGGGCTGCAAGAACAAATTGTAGATGAGAAACCTTTTTCTGAGGTGACTGACAAAATGGTCCGCAAATATTTCACAGACATACCCTTCCAGTTCCTTGTTGATCTGATCACAGAAGCCTATGATGTACTCCCAGTCCTCCTGTCTGTTTGTTGGATGAGTGGCTTTATCTGTTGGCGAGAGACATTAACTGTTTGAAGCATTATAGATAGATAGATAGATAGATAGATAGATAGATAGATAGATAGATAGATACTTTATTCATCCCCAAGGGAAATTCACAATTATGCTGTTCAACATACATCTGAATGCACATCACACCATACTCTGAATATGGCTCCTTGTCTTGTGACCAACATAACAATGCAGTATTTGTTAACATTCTTCCACTTTGTAATTACTGATGTAGTGCTCATTGTGTTGGCAGTGCTGCCCATTCATCATTCACACGAATCGGATTTCTGTATGAAGCTGTACTGAGGGATACCCATCTGTCGAGCTTCAATAATCACTGCACACACTGAGCTGTCACAGGTAAATGTGACCCAGACAGTGATTATTAAAGCTCTCCACCCAACCTACTAATGATGCAGACAGCAGACTGTCAAGCAGGACCCTCTACTAGCAGTGAATCAGGCGGAAAGCGGCTCTCAGCGCGCTGACAGCTTCTGTACTCACGGATTTACTGCCCTGTCACCCGGAGCAATATGTCGAGCTAATTATCTATATTATTTAATTCATAAAACGGGATTAATCACTCACTAAGCCAAGATTCAAGCGACTCCCCTTCCTGGTACGCCATAGCACTATAAACATCGCGTGATGTCACCAGCTTGTGCGCGAGAGTCCAACATTATTGTTCGGAATTATTACGAAAAAACAAAACACAGCATCAGCCTTTGTAAAAACAAATAAATAAAAACAAAACAAAAAAAAAACACATTTTGCCTCGGTGTTGAAATTAAAATCTATGAAACGCTGGTTTTTAACTCTTTTCGAAGGCATGTGCAGGACATACTAATCTGGGGTCCTAACCGACACTCACATTTTCAAGATGGCTGCCTCCATCACAGGATTATTAAAACCTTGGACACCAAGGTAATTGTCATTTTTTTTAAAAGACACAAACAATAACAGGTGGTGTTAGCTGTCTAGTTATTATTTCCGTGTTATGGGTGCATGTTTCCTGCAATTCAGAATGAAAACGCTAATGGAATTTGGTTGGTTGCAAAGCGAACTAGCTCTTATGCTAAATATCAGCCCCCAAAGATCAGCCAACACAAATGTGTAGGAGCAAGGACGCAGTAAGCACGTTCTTCATTATTAATCCGTTAATGTTATGAATGTCGATCTCTTTTTAACCTGTCAATAGATAATTTTCTCTGTAAAGTGTCAAAAATAATGACATTCCCGTCTCACGTTAATAGATCGGAGTCAACAGGGCTGCCGCTAAAGATTTTTTTTTTTTTTTATTGTGGATTAATATTTTTTCAGTTAATTAACTACATCTAGAAAACATCACATCAACAATGTTGGAAATGTTAGAGGAACAGTCCAAAATCCAAACTTATTCTATTCATAATGATATAAAAAAGAGTGTCTGAGTCCCAATTTGTAGTCTTAAAATTGTCTGTTGTGTCCAGCCAACAGCCAAAACGTCAAGGAAACTGAATTTAGTAAGGAAGCAAAACAAAACAGCAAATGACCAAGTTGACCATTCACAGCCAGTAAATCTTTGTGATTGTTGCTGATTAATTAATCAGGTGTGCCAAGTGCCAAGTTTTAAAAACACATAAACACTCTTCTGTATCCTTTGTTTTTTTTTTTTTGTTTTTTTTTTTTTTTTCCTGCAGGGTGTTCCTGGTGAGATGGAGCAGATACAACCCTTACTATCTGGAGCCAGAGGTCAGGAAGGAGACCTACAGCAAACCAAAGACAGAGCTGAGCGATGAGGAGAAGAAGCTGCAGCAGCTCAAAGCAGTCAGACCCATCAAAGCAGCAGCCAGTGGAGTCACCAGCTCGGTTTTTGAGGACCCAGTCATCAGGTAGAACAAACGCATCCCAGCTCACTGCAGGACAATGTTACATGTTTAGTCAAAGCTGTGCATCTGAGAGCTCATGTGAGGTGATCATTTCTATTTTCACTTTTCAGTAAATTCATCAACATGATGATGAAACACGGAAACAAGGTTTTGGCCCGAGAGATCCTCACAGAGGTGAGAAAGTGAACACTGCTCATAGTCTCTGGAGGTTTGCTGTTGGTCTAACAGTAAGGGAATGACCACAAATTGTCTTTCTGCTTCCAGACCCTGGAGGACATAAAGAGGAAACAAGTGGAGAAATACCACAAAGCTCCAGAAGGGAAGAAGGAGGAGATTGAGTGTAACCCCTACGCCATTTTTCACCAGGCTATGGACAACTGTAAGCCTGTTGTTGGGATGGCCACCATACAGAAAGGAGGAAAGAACTACCAGGTCAGTGATGAGGCAGATCAGTGCTCCTTTGTTGCTGATTTTGTGCCAACAAAGAATGAGCACCAAGTCTAAATATATTCTGTTTGATCCCAACCCAGGTGCCCATCCCTCTATCGGACAACCGACGCCGCTTCCTCGCCATGAAATGGATGATCACAGAATGCAGGGTCAACAAACACAGGCGCATGCACATGTATGAAAAACTTTCCCAGGAACTGTTGGCGGCCTCTATGAAGGAGGGAAACGTTATCAAGAAGAAGTATGAGCTGCACAAGATGGCTGAATCCAACAGAGCCTACGCTCACTACCGCTGGTGGTAGAGAGAAATTCTCTGGACTGAAATGCTGCCATTTCAAATGTTTCTTCAGACTGACAGACGTTGTGTTGGCCACAACACGTCATGGAAGATGCAGTGATGCGTTTTGTTGCTCAAAGCGCTATTGGAAATCGTGAACTGCATGAAAATCCTGTAGTGGAAGGACTGCGCTGTAAAATGTGCTGTAGGAAGGTAACATGGAGTACTTGCATTCTGTACAATAAACAGCCGCGCTCAGCTGGATTGTTAATTCACACCCAATAAACACATAAAACTGGATTCATGAAAAACGTCCAAGATTTATTAGAACAAATAAGTTTGCATGTACAACCCAACCGTGAAAAATGGAATTGAGTAATGTAAAAAAGTTGCAACAGTGTAATAAAATATATAAACATATATTACAGTCAGTACTGTGCTCCTCAGCGCCTCGTTTCTACAACGTTCCATCCTGGTTATTCCAAACTGAACTAGGATCAGTTGGTCTGAATGTGGTTACAAATTTTTAAGCTTATACACAAAACATCAAACAACTAGAAAAAAACAACTGAGGAGACATGACGTCCTAATTCCTGACCATGGCTGGGATTTTCATTAAATTCTTTTCATGTCTACCTAACAGCCGTCTGGAGGGGAACAGAAACTAGTTGGAACTGCTGTCTTCAATAATGATGAGTTGATGATTGGTAAGCATCCAATTAGCTCGCTATCCGGTTTAATTTACAACATTCCACTTTCTATTTCTTCCTACAGTTATGAAGAGCTATGGCATCCTTTGGCGGGCTCCACTTGAAGGGCTCTCATTGCTCAAAGTATTGTGTGAAACTCGAACAAAAAGGAATTGTCTACTAATTCATGGCTATATTCTGGAGAAAACATGCCTCCAATTGCCAGTAGACTCTTTATGGTGGGCAGATATCCCTGACCTTGTGCCAGGTTTTGATTGGGAAATTGCATTTATTAGAGGGACTTACTGTGTGTGCTTTTTCTGGGATGGTCATATTATTGTTACTTTATTGACCAGTCCTCATAAATACGGTGTTTTGTTTTATTGCTTATATTCCCTGCTGTATTGCTGATTGCATGTCCACTCTGAGGACTCTTTCTTTGAATTGATTGAAGTTGATTTGTCTAACTGCCAATTTTAAAAGAAGCTTAACATGACTGCAGGTGCAGCATTTCTAAAATCACATCATTTCAAAGACTTGTGTCCGTCTGATTCCAAGGCACAGCTCTGAAGACCGTGAAGCCGACACTGAGTATCAACAAAGGTAACTACAGACTCCAAAGTACAACTGAGCTCAGCTACACAGAGTGTGCTGCTCGCCTCATCCTTACAGCTGCAACATTAAAGTGATGTACAAATTAATGGATCAATAAATATAATCCAATATTATAATCTGAATGATTCTGAAATGGGTCATTCTGCAGAATATGCACTTTTATATTCAGTACTTTTAGTAGTTTTGGATGCTTATCTTTTTATACTTTTACTTAAGTAAAGAGTTGAATGTAGGTCTTTTATCAAGTGGTATTACTACTTTTATTTAAGTAAGTGATAGGCGTACTTTTTCCACCATTGTCCTCCAGCACTTCCAACTACAGATTCAGAGCTTTGGCTTTGTCAAGTGTCCCGTACTGGATGATGCTGTTCTTGTTATATTGGCACAACTTGAGTAACAAACAATCAATCAAACATTAACAAATATCTGACTGATTTATCTGTAGAAACAGTTTAAATATGAACTGTGACCAATTTCTTTATAAGTAGAGCTGTAAAAAAAAAAAAAAAAAAGGAAAAAGAAAAAAAAAGGATCCCTGAATTAAGACACAATGCTTTATCTGACAAAGTGGCCACAGATGACGAGATGTAACAAACCAGTGATACAGGAATCTTACAGGACAAAGGGTTAGGCAAAAAACTCCTCTGAACTGCATTTCAAACCTTTTGTAAAGTTTAAATTCTACGGCAAAATATTCAACTAAATAAGTAAAATATTGATTTTCAGTTCAATTAAAATGTTGGTCACACAACAATAAAAAGTAAAGCAAAGACCAAATCAGCTTGCACCTGACTGGAATGTCTGTTCCAAGCCCTTTGGTTCTGGTAAAAAATAAGTTGGACTTTGAAATGTTTTCTCAAAACAGGAATGCCTGCAAGATAAAAAAAACAAGAAAATAAAAAAATCTATTCAGCTTCTTGAGCTGTAATCAGACCTTAAACAAAGTCTACCTGAATGCGGCTAAACCTCGTTAACTTAACTTCAACTCCTTGTGAACTATTGCACGTTCCACATCCACGGCACCATGTCTCAGTAATATTATCAAACGCGAGGAAGAATCCAGCAAAATGAAAGTCTTTTTACAGTTTATGAACCGCACTCTTCACAAAACCCTCTACTGATTTCCTGGAGGATGTCGCTGGTTTTATAATCAGTGGTGACTAAGGAGAGGTATTTAAGGTGCTTGAAGGTTGGCGAACGCACCTGCAAAACAGCTGTTCAGCGCCCTTGTCCTCGCAACAACCCTAGTCAGCAATTTCACTGTAGTAGTACTTGTGGGCAGTACTGCTGAGCAGCCAGCCGCCGGCCCTGAACTCCAGGATCTCCAGCAGCAGCAGACGGGCCATGGATGAAAGGCCCTCCTGGAGCAGGAAGCCATCACGCAGCAGGAAGAACAGCTCGTCCATCCGCTGGCTGTTCACCTTCTCCAGCTGCTCTCCGATGCGATGCAGCTGCAGCACCAGGCAATCCACCTGCACAGGGAGGTGGAGGACATGTCAGTAACTTCTAGAAAACTAAAGACACCCTCGTGAAACACAAACTCTGCTTTAAGTGTATTTTAACTTGAAATTTGAACATTCGGGAGTATTGTTTACCATTACCAAGGTAAAGAGTACAACAATATATGCAAAGAATATTAATGTATTCTTATGTATGATGTGGTATAGGAGCTTACCAAATAAACATCTAACAAACAAAAGACAATTATAATTCTTTCTCACCTCCTCTTCATTCAGAAGAGCATCTGGTTGGGCCAACCTCATCAGACAGTCAAACACAGGATGGACCAGGGCCACCATCGGCATGTTGTTCACCTAAATGTAAAGACATACGTAGTGTTTACTAGGGCTGTGCAATATGACGATTTATATTTTTTTGTCACAAATCACACTCTTTAAAGCAATATTTGTCGTCATCTGGATGGCGCTTTGCATTCCTCTGCACCACATGGATCCAGGCAAGAAATTTGCATGAAGGCAACACAAACAAGCATGGAGAGTGAACATGATAAAATGGGGTAATTCCAAATAACAGAGGGACTCCTACCAGGGGGGTGTACTATGAAGCAAGTTCAACATAGCCAGGCTTTCTTTGTGTGAGCTGGCTCGACAAAACCTAAAGCCCCAGTCAGAGATGATGGGTATCACAACGGTGGTAAACTTTCTTGGTTAACCCAGGTTTTCTTCATCAGGCTCTGTGCTGCTCTGTATTCACGATGAAGACAATATGATAACACGATGAAGTTTGAAATATCTGAAGGTGAAACAAGACCAGCTTACTTTGAGGTAGTCAAAGATGTTGCAGATGAACGTGACATAGCACACCCACTCCTGCAGCGAACGCCCCCTCGTCTCCTCGCGGTCCTTGAACTCCTGCTGAAGCCGGTTCAACAAGTTCCTCCTGAACACATTTCCATTGCTCTGCTTGGCTTCGGCCTGCATGATGTCACCAAGAGAGGCCAGAGAGAAGGTATAGTATGAACACAAAGTCAGGAAACACGGTGTAGTTAAGCTGGCTTAGGAACCTCCTGTTGTTCAGGTGTAAACTACCAGTTAGGCATTAATAAGGTAAGAAGATTAACAATTTGGTTAAAGAGACTCAATCAGATATTTAAGTCCTGCTCTGGTTTCTTTAATCCCTCTGCCTCGGTGGTGCTCAGTGTCTTGATCAAACAAACTAACATGGCCAACAACTACTGTGAAATGGTGATGAACAGTCAGCTCATCAAACTGCAAACAGCACAGACCTGCACAATGGTGTAGCAGATGCGTCCGGCCTCTTTGCTGAACACGTGGTCCTTTAAAGACTGATCCATGATGATATTGGATACCTTCTCCAGGTTGACTGAACTTGGGTCTGAAAGAAATAAAAAGATGCATTTACATGATGATTGAAAAATATCATTACCACGGTGAATATTGAGTGGTCGATTATATTTCAGCAACAGGTCTATGCAGGTAAGATTTCAGAAATTATTTGAAATGTTTGCAGCATTGACATGATGCTGAAATTCCTACAAATCAGTAATAATAAGAAGACCTTTCAAGGCTGTTTTCAGCAACATCTGGGTGTCCAGGTCAAATGACTGGATCCTGTAGTCCTCAGTAGAGTTTTCCATGATGGACGACAGCAGAATACACCTGAGAGCTGTCACACTGTGAAGACCAGACAAGACTTTTTACTGCATTATAGCGTGGGAAAAGTACGAAAGGTGGTTTAAAATAAATGCAAGCTTTTCACAAACAGACTGGGGTTCTGCTTCAAGCCTGAGCACTAAATACATTACAGACAGAGAGGACACAATGATTTGTGTGACAACAATAACTGCAAAATCCTGTGCTGTCATCAAACTGGCTGCTCCCCACAGCTCATTCACTGGGGGATCGGAGGGATTACTCAGGTCAACCAAAAGGTCACCTGATACCCCAAATCAACAGATTTATCGCACAACACAAGAACGAAGTAGTCGTTTCATCAGTGAGGTATTAATGCCAAAATATTAGCCGCTTTCCCACCACAAGTAACTTACACTAATCGTTACATGTAACGAAACAGCTGAAGTTAGCTAACGCGACATGTAACGTTAGCTTAACGGCAATTTGAGTAACGTTATTTCACTGGGTTAACGACAGCTAATGTAACTTAGCGCTAACACAGTTTTGTTGTTTTGTAATCAACAGGCTAAGAGCTAATATTAGCACAAACAGTGAAACAGTGAATTTGCTAATTACAGAAATAACCGAAACCGCTGAACGTTAGCGTTAACGTTAAGACGACTTAGCGTTAAGTTGTAAACCTCACGCTAACTCACCTACATTTACGTTACAACCGCTCGTAAGAGGAAGAAACGGGTTAACATTAACTACATATCGAGCAGGTAGAAAAAAAACACATGAACTCACTTACTTACATTTCGAAAATTATGTGCGAAATTGTACTTAAAATTTAAGCCACTTCTTTATATCGAAGCCGGTCATACCACTTGGGTAGATATATGCAAACGTTACTCGACAACAGCCTCTCAGAGCTGAAGGGTAACGGCAAGATAGCACCCGCTTCTCTCTACGGCGACGAAAAAACACGAAGAAAACGCTGGTCCACGTGGTGGTTGTGTTACTTCCGTCAGTGATACATCTTGCTGCGATACTTCTGCTTTGAAAGGTGGAGTCAGTATAGGTCAGCCTAACCCGGAAGCAATATCAGCAAATTTTAGCGTGCCATGGACACTTATTCGTGTCCCGTTAGTGTCGGATTGTACGCGCCAAGAATACGTACTGTAGCTGTAGTTTTTATGAGAGACTTACTGTTGTAAGGTAAGTGTTTTTCTACCTGTGTCACCACTGTAGCCGCGTGCTTCGGTACAAAAGAAACAGCTGTTCTGTTCTTAGCTTACCTTAGGCAGTCCCAAGGTCCCACTGCATGTCCTCTACATGCTGTGACTATTACCTTCTCTGATCCTCAGCGTGTTCCATGCCTATTGTTAGTATTTATACTGTATTATATCACGGACTTTTGTCTTGCTATTGAGAATCTGACAGTATTTTAGGCTTAACAGCATTATGTCAGATCTCCATGGAGGAAGATGTGCCACAAACGCCTGAAGGAATTAATTATTTTTATTGTGTCATGGAAACAACTACTGGTCTTACAAGACACCGCAAATTAACCGAAAACCAGATCCTGCTTGTTCAAACAAAAAGTGAAAAAATAAGATAAAATAAAATTAAGAAAATTATGAATTTTTACTCAGCAGATTGAGATTTCACACAGAAAACACATGATGAGTGTGTAAAATATGATGCAGTTCAAAATCGCCCTACCTTGACTTGCTACATCATTTAAATGCTACCTACAATTTAATGCATTTATAATATTAATCCAATAGATATGTATATTTAACACTATTGTATGTCTATTTTTGCTTAAGTATAGGATCTGATCCCACCGCTGCTATTTAACACAAAAGAAATCAGAATATATATTAAGTAAATATCATGTGAGTGTTTCAGGGTTATGGTGAGCCACTTCATGGGAAAATCATTAATCATCATAGTATGTAGTATAACAGAATATAATCACACAAGTGTTTTATTGAGCTAACATTACAATACACAAATTATTGATGGTTTCTGTCTGCAGCATTAACAGTAATCTTGAGGCTGTGGAGACATGGTGGGCTATGACCCCAGCAACGTGGATGCGACCCCCTCTCCAGAAGAGGCGGCCCTGGCTGGGTCAGCTGCTGGGATGGTCACCCGAGCCCTCATCAGCCCCTTTGATGTGCTTAAAATAAGATTTCAGGTGATGATGTGTCTGTGAATCAAATCCTTTTAAAAATCATTTTTCAATATTTTCACATTTTAAGCTGTTAAATATAACTTACGTTCTGATATTGAAAGCAGGATATTAAAGTGTATTCAGTGCCACACAAACTTGTGCTGTAGAAGTTAAATGTGCTGTTAATGCTGTTTGTATTCTTTGCCCTCAGCTGCAGATTGAGCCTGTGTCTTCAAAGAGGCCAGAGGGGAAGTATCAGGGGTTGTTTCAGGCATCCCGCTGCATTCATTCAGAGGAGGGACTCTCTGCTTTCTGGAAGGGCCACATCCCTGCACAGCTCCTCTCCATCTGCTTTGGGGCTGTCCAGGTAGAGCCTGTAAACTGTAAACTACATGCACACACAAACAAGGAAACCTCTTAAAACTATCTGACCGTAATGAAACCATTACCTGTATTTACAGGGATTGCTTACTTGTTCATGTGTGCTTTGCAGTTTACCAGTTTTGAGTTGCTGACTGAGGTGGTCCACAAGACGACGCCGTATGACAGCCAGACAGCAGGAGTTCACTTTGTATGTGGCGGTTTGGCTGCCTGCTCTGCTACAGTGGTCTGCCAGCCTCTGGACACACTGCGGACACGCTTTGCAGCTCAGGGAGAACCCAAGGTAGCACTCGCCACTGCTGATGTTCTGGAGCTGTCAAAAAGTTTCTGCTAGCAGACAGAATTCCTCAGAATTTCTCAGCTCGTAGTCATAGTTCTTCTTCTAGTATTTTTTTGATTGATTTGATGAGTTGATTTTATTGAGAAAACTGTCCCGTGTTCAGACAGAAACCAAACCATAGGCTGTCTAAACAGTGGACAGAGCTGAAAAGTGAAGCCAATGTGTACCTTAAACCTGCATTCTTTCGAATGGCCAGCAGGAGGCCGATTGTATGTAAGCTTATGAGAAAATAACCCAATTTCTCAATGCATTTACTCCAGTTTCCTGATGAGTTTATGGTCTAAGTCATTGGTTTCAAGTCTACAGCATAATGTTCATTCTGCAAGTTGCGGTCCCATTTGGAGTAAAGAAGATGATAAAGCAGGGTATACTCAAGGGTGTGGCTACCTTTTGATTGACAAGTCGCAACCACAGCTTAAAACGCTATTCCACAAACCAATGAGGGCCATCACAGTCAGTTTATGTGTTTCTTTCTGTAATTATGCAAATTTGATTAAACTTCATACTCTTACAGCGTATCTGACGGTCTTGAAAATTCTTAAAAGCCGTGAATTCAGTTTCCTCAAAAAAAGGCCTTAGAAAGTCTTTAAGTCTTAATTTTCATTCACAAAAGTCAAATATTTTCTCTCACCTGTTTAGTGAATAATAAATGTTTTGTATGTGACTGTGGCTGCCTGGAGACGTTACGCACCTATAAACTAAAATTATGACTGTTGTGACACTGGATTGTGCACACAGGAGGCTGTTCAGTCCCTTTTTTTGTGGAGTTTAAGTCAGCGCCATCAGACCTGTAGCAAACAGTGTCACAGCAGCAGCTGGGAAGCTCACTGACTCATAATGAGCAAGTGCTAAAACTTAACTGAACATCAATAAATCATGTTTATTTGCTGAATGCATCCATCTGTTTTCTGCTGCTTATCTGGGTCCAGGTCTTGTTAATTCAGTTATGGAACTATTGTTATTTACTGCTGGGAAGTACTGAAAAAAAAGACATATAATGAGCTTTGCCCGTGTTTCACTTCCTGTGTTATGCTTCATCTGTCCTCTCAGGTGTACAGTAACCTGCGACATGCTGTGTTAACGATGTTCCGCTCAGAGGGAGTTCTGACGTTTTACCGCGGCCTGTCTCCAACACTGATGGCAGTGTTTCCTTACGCTGGGCTGCAGTTCTTCTCCTACAATGTCTTTAAAAATCTGTTGGCTCCACCACCCAAAACTGGAAACTCAGGAGGTCAGAGGAGGTCAAACTCATCGTCCCGCCTGTGGCATTTATTTCGCACACATATGAAGTATTCACTTTTTATGTCCCCCTTCAAGGAAACCTCAGAAGCCTGATCTGTGGCAGTGGAGCTGGAATGATCAGCAAAGCAATCACATACCCCTTTGACCTCTTCAAGAAGAGACTGCAGGTGGGGGGCTTTGAGGCAGCTAGAGTCCACTTTGGACAGGTAAGCTCCTCCATGTCATGTTTCACATGTTCAGAGCTCATATTTTGGGCGTTTAAGCATCGTCTGTTTTTCTCGTGCAGGTGCGGAGCTACAGAGGCCTGGTGGACTGCATGCTTCAAATAGCCAAAGAGGAGGGCATCCGAGGCTTCTTCAAAGGCCTCTCCCCCAGCCTTGTGAAGGCTGCCTTGTCAACAGGCTTCACGTTTTTTTGGTATGAATTTTTCCTGAATGCCATGCGAAACCCCCGGAGGGGACGGACAACAAACAGCGTCACCAAAGACTTAGAGAGATGATGAAGGGAAAAAAAAGGAATGATGGCACAATCATGCACATGGGAAATGGACTCATTCCTTGTTCTTTGCTAGCACTTAACACATTTATCAACAGAGTCGATGTTCTGTGATGGTTTCTGTGGTGTTTACATGTCAGGATGGAAACATAACCTCATTTTACTTGTCCTTGTGCTGTCATTGCACCTTGTGTTGTACAAGCATTGAATTTTTAAAATGAATTTCATGTTTTAGGCTGGATTTCTAGACGCTTAATTTTAATGTTGATGTTACAACATTTTATGTTAAAAACTGAACTTGCACATTGTAACCTCCGACTTTCTTTATCGACTCATAACTTTGCCATCGTTGACTCGCGTTTCATTAAATTAAATTGAAAGAGGAGTATTCAGGAAAATGTGCTTTGTGGTTGTACCGTGTGAACATGTAAGTGTAATATTTATAACATTATGTATTGTGGTGGGCAGAACAGCATCCTGTTGACTATAGGCCAAATGAATTAAGAGTTTAGTGGGTTTGTCCCGCTAAGTGAAACTCTTAAAAGTGCCTACGTGTTTGTCCAACACTGCAACTGTCAGGTCATTATTTTTAAAATAAAAGTTTTTCTAAAGACTGACTTCTGCATGGTGCTTTGACAAGACGATAAATAAATGTCTGAGAATCACACATGGCAGCCAAATGTCCCTTCTTGTGAATTGCATTCAAATAAATGGTATTAACAGAGACTCCACACAATAATGGATACAGCAGGATTTAATTTAATTTACTGAATACAAAACTCATCAACAGTATGACTGAAAAATGAAAACAGTTGAAATGAATAAAGCAGCAAAACAACATGCAAACCACAGTCCGTAAAAACTCAGTTAAAACACAACATTGAGTATGAGGCTGAGATACAGTAATGAAGAAAACACTGAGAACATTTAAAATTCATAAATATCTAAAAGCAGCCTCTGGAGTCAAGATCATGCAGTTACAGAGATCGTTTACAGACACTGAGGCTGACAGAACTCACTATAATAAACACTTAAAGAAGATAGAGAGTCCTGTCCTTCAAAATACACAAGACTGAATATGATATTCTTTTTTTTTTAAATACTGACATTTACCAGTTAAATAATGTTCATACAGTATTTACAAGAATACACAATCACCTTACAGCTGTCTGTGAAAACCATAATACTCAACTGATACAGTGGCGAATCTGTCAAAAAGCCCCAACTGCATAAATATGTAGATACGTTAAACCACAAGCTCCAGTTAACAAAGCCAGAGACTCTGACACTTAATGCAGAAACAAAAACAAATTCTGTACATGTCAAGTGTATGTGCACTGGCTGAATATCAACATGTCTTGTCAACACACCCTGAGCTTGGATGAAAGGAAGGTGACGCTCTGTGGGATTAAACTTTTTCAGGAATGTACGCTACACTCAATCTGACTAATTGGACTCCACACTGTCTGGTGCACGGTGCTGGTGGTCTGTTTTCCGAGGAGGAGAGAAGAATGAGGAGCCTCCACCCGCGTTTGGACTCTCAATGGGAGGCGCTGTAACCTTTACACCTCATGGGACTTTTTGCTGTGGAGATCAGGCTGCCTGCCTGTACGTGTAAAGGCAGCCTGAGAGCTGTTGGCTTTGCTGTTACACCGGCGAGTCTGCTGAAGGGGCTGGGATCACCAGGACAGCGAAAAGTCTCCTTCACTTCAGCTGACTGAGGGGGCATTGTGGGATGTGCTGGGCAGGCATCCTCCACTGATCCACAGGTCGAGGGTGTTCACCAGTGGCACAGCCCCGCTCTCATTCTGGCTGTGGACTGGAGTTCCAGGAGAAAAAGCTGGGCAGTTTGAAGATTGAATCCCTGCGGCCGGGGTCCGGCAGGGTCAAGGTCTCCGGAGCGGACTTCTTCCTGGGACGCTCCTTTGGCACTGACAGGAACTCAGGGGCTTCTGTGGAGAGGGGGGTGGATGGGGCACTGTTCGGGCCGCTGCGGGTGCTGGATGGCAGGGGGGTCTCTGAGATGCAGATGGAGGGGGGGAAGGTGCCAATCTTCAGGTTGGTGGCTTCTTGTGTGGCACGCTCATACTCTCTGACTTCCTCCATGGTCATGTCTGTTGGGATGGAGGCATTACTCACTGTTTGGTGTGATAATGACAAAGATGGTTCATAATTTAATTCTACATAAGACAATGATACAATATCCGGTGTAGAAAGTCGATTGCTTAGGAAATTAAATAGATGGCGCCTATCTATCTTTTCTCTACCTCTCCCTTTTATTCTTGATGTTGAAACAAGTAAATTTCCCCTGTGCAGGATCAATAAAGTCTTATCTTATCTCATTTATGGTTAAGCTTAATTAAAAAGTGCAATTATTGTTAAAGCAATTCTATTTTAAGTACTAAGAAGAGCAGACAAAATGAATATTGACCGTGACAAATCAATGATAAATCAATCAACATTGCAGTGGTGGTTAGTGTTATAGTACCTGCTACACACTTATTCTTTGATTTTACACCGATGATTCGATGTATTCTTCAAACAGAAAGCTGAATGGCATCAAAATGTTGTGAGTACAAAGATCAGAGAGGGTTCCTGCTGTGTAGTTCAAAACCAATATGCATCACATGGCTGGACTTGATGCTTTTCAGTGAACTAAAAATTGCTGTTCTAGACCCTTTAAACTTACCAATCCACTCATCCACCCAGGCAAAGGCCTGCCTGTGTCCTAACAGCAGGACATCTCGAATCACCTGAGCAGAATTAGAAAAATAAAGAGAGTAAAAGAAAGCAAAGGACGCAAGATCATAAAGGAAAGAAAGGTAGAGAGGGACGGAAGCAGGGAGGAAGACAATGTTTATCAGTAGAGTTAACTCTGAAGGCTGCAGAGTTTTTAAGATGCTCACCACTGGAAGACTGTGATTAATATGAGTCACTCCCTGTGTGTAATGACCCTGCCTGTGTGTGTGTGTATGTGAGAGAGAGAGAGAGAGAGAGAGTGTATGTGTGTGTGTGTGTGTGTGTGTGTGTGTGTGTGTGTGTGTGTGAACGCCTCTGGCAAGGAGAGTACAGGGGCAGTTCACCCCAGGGACAGATGCTGTAGAGGGCTAGGAGAAATGGATTTGGGAAATAGGAGAGAGGAAGTTTAAACTGTGCAGCCAAGGTAAAGGGAGGAGGTGCAAGGCAATCTGTGGGATGTGAACAGGCCACGTACCGTCGAAGGTGAAAAATGAATTGGATGTCACATGTTTTAAGAGCAGAAAATGAAACACCTCTGGCACTGACACTGACCTTCACGGGTCAAAAAGTTTGTAAGGAAAGGGTATTTCTGAGTCTACAACACAAAAAAAAATCACAAAAGAACTTTTCATCCAACCTTGTGAACAAACTGCTCCACACGTGTCTGCAGGCCCCAGACTTCAAATTTGACCGTGACCAGTTTGTAGGAGCACATGATGGGGTCTTGGTTGTTGATCCATCCTTCCTGCAGGAGGCCTCGGTTGGTCTTCTTCGACTTAAAATACCGCAGGTCCTGCAAGATCACGAGACACCAGAAAAAATGAGGAATTCCTCCTCAGGATAAAAAGATTTGTGTGAGCATGTCTGCAAAAGGGGAAGACCAAACATCCCCATAAAGCATTCATTAACTGCTTTTCAATTTCCAGTCATTTCTGTCTCTGGGTCTGTCACAAACAGACACACACACGCCTCTGGTTATAGGACAGGATCACCTGCATTCATTACGAGCATCATGCAGGGTGCAGCCAGGCTGCACAGCAGGAGTCTCTAATCACAGCCTTTACGTGCATAACTCACTGCTCCCTATAGACTAATTATGCTGTAACGCTCATTTGTCTTAGGTTCATGTGTCTGACTCTGAGTGTGTGTGCGGGAGCGATACACAACTCTGCTGGGAAGGCACTTGTGGTGGAGGTGGAACAGGCCTGTTGGATTTGTCTGAGCACAAAATGTGTCACCAAGTTTCTGACACACAAAGATTTAAAAGATGAGGAAAGTTAATGAGAACGTGTCCTTTTTAAAATGTTATTTCTGGTCTTAAAAGTGATAAGTCACTGTCATAGAGAGCTTTTTTAAAATTTGATATACCGCAGTATGACTTACTTTTGCAGTAACGTCACTACTGCTGCTGTAAAATTCTGATTTAAATGGAGATTTTTTAGGACGATATGCTCGTTCACTGAGAAGATTGATGCCACCGTCCAGTCTGTATGCTAAATATGCGCCAGCAGCCTGTTAGTTTAGCTTAGCGTAAAGACTGAAAACAGCCTGTTGGGGTTTTATGGGGGATAATGTGCAGGGTGCAGTAACTTCCTGAAGTCCCTGTTGGGCGCCTGGCAACCTTATAGTGACAACAAAACTCCAGGAAGTGACTGCACCCAGCCAGGAAATAGTCCAGCAACTAATTACCCTCCATTAAAACGACATTGTGTTGATTTTAGACTTCAGTTTTCATACAGATGATCTTTAGAGCTGTTGGTATGCAGATTTTGTTTCCTTTGCACAGAAACAGATTAGCTGTTTCTACTTACTACCAGTGTTTGTACTGAGCTAAGCTAACTGGCTGCTGCCTGTAGCTTCATACTTGGTGTACAAACACGAAAGCAGTATTGATCTACTTATATAACTCTTGGTAATAAAAGTAAAAAGCGTCTTTCTTAATTTGTAAAGCACTTTAATATGTATCTTGTGTATTAAAGGTGCAATATAAATGAAGTTTATTTATTTATTTCTATTTTTTTAAATATATAAATGAGTCTGGAGAGAGTATGAAACAAGCATGTCTGTGACGATTGTCTTTTATTTGAACAAGACAATCTACAGTGAGTCCAGCACATAAATAAAAAGTGCACGCTATGAATGCATCGTTGCTTTTGAGGCATCCGATCATGCTGCTAATGTGGTTTAATTATGTGTGATACTGGTATCTGTGGTGCATTGTCAGGTGTTACTCTGGTGACTCTCCAAAACCCATCGGTCAGTAAAATTCAATGATCACAAGATCCATTTTTAGCCCTGGACAGCATCTCTGAGCTATTCTTAGCTCTGATGGAATAAGAGCAGACCATAAATCCAGCTGGCAGATGTGTATATGTGTGTGTACTTGTTTATGTGTGTGTAAGCGGAGGTGTCAATAATAAAACACGACTGCGGTGACATCATGACCCCTCTTGATTATTAATAGCTCAGCTTTTTATCGCCATCACACCCTGATAGACGGGTGCACACGCACGCATACAAATGTCACATCATCACAGCTAATGGCCGTCACCTCCCCCCACACAAACATGCATTTTCCATCACTCTGAGGAAGGCAGATGGCCAGCTGGTGGTCAAAAATGAGCCACTGCTGCTAGAGAAAGATCGCACACATCCTTCTTTCCACCCTCCTCGAAGACACACAAACATAAACTGTGTGTCCTGAGGTCAGCGACTTGATGCCCCTCACCTCCGACTCCTTGTAGTGGCGCTCGGGGATCTCATCATAGGCGATGTCCACGACCCACACCTCGGTTTCCTCTTCTCTGGGCTCGCTGCCAAAGATCTGAGGAGCAGGGAGCAGTTCAATGTGTGGGGAGGACAGTTAAATCAATGCTGCACTTCAGGCCTTGACAAATGTTGTGGGATGATGCGCTGTGATTTCCCCTGTCACTCGGGATGGTTCAAAGAGTTTTTAATTTCCTGTTGGTCTTAAAAGTACATGATGAGCTGCCTTCTTCCCTCCTGGCTTTACCCTCAGACGACACATTAAACAAACTGTGAAGGTGAATGTGACTCACACAGTCAGTGACACACTGTGTGGCCAGTGATTTCTTCCTGTGTCTGACTCACACACGAACACCAAAGCAGTTTCGGCTAGTTATCCGCTCCTTTCTGAACAACTTCGCCTCTCCTGCGTCAGAGAGGACTGAGCAGGCTATGTCCTATGTCCTTCAAACTTTTATGCAGGTGTAGCGAAAGGAAGACAGGGCAGTGGGAGGGATGAAAAGGTTTTTAAAGAGAAGAATTGAGGAAGAACTGTACAAATGGTGAGGGCGGTGGGAGAGAGCGTAAACTTGAGAGCGGAAGGAGCAAACACTTGTATTTAATTCAGTTGTAAAACACCCCCGCTTGTTACGGTCAGTTTGAAATGTGTAATCATGACCGTCTGTGAAACCATCATAATGGGTTTGTAACTCCCACGAGTCACCACTAAGTGGGGCTGTGGCCTTTTGTTTTCAGCTACAGTATTGATCAGGTAGTTATTGCATAACCTTCAGATTTGCCCCAACTGCCAGTAAAGTGTTAGGCAGCACTGAAGGAGAGGTGAAGAGCAGGTTGAGTGCTTTGACTGTGATGGAAGACTAAATGAAAGCATGTGAAACTTGTCACATGGAGAAAGTCAGCATTTAGTTTACCTTATACAGTAGTTTTCTTCAAATTTTCTTCGCTATTATTATTGTTATATGATGATCAAGACATCAGATAGCATCGTAAGACATGAGCTGTGTGAGTGAAAAAGAGATTTACTTCCAGCAAGCTGTTTAGCTTGTGTGAGCTACCAATGAAGGCCAATGAATTTGGGAAAAAAACAGAATTGATCACGCTGTGTGTAAAAACTCCACAGGATTGAGAACATAGCTGACCGAGTGCTAAATCATATCTTTAATAAAAAGATGAGGGAGTAAAAAGTGTTTAACAGGGGGCAGCCAGAGGTACAAGAAAAGAGTGTGAAACGCTTAAGAAACAAGCAGAGCACTAATATGTTGAAAAGCCATGCTGAGATCCCCTCTTTCTTTGTCAGATCCACCCACGCAATACCCTCTCAACCACATTCACTCTGAGCTCCACTCACATTATCATTGCTCCCTTTGTTGTCCTCATATTTGGTCTCTATGTGGATGGAAAACTTGGGCAGGAAGGAGCACTGGAGGGAACAGAACAGACAAGACAGTGAAGAATCGATACACACAATGATAACTTCTGTCAACTGATCCGCAGTCAGACTAATGACATGTCTCTATGTTTGTGTTTTATTGCCCAAACCAGATGAGCAATCATGGTTATTCTCTCACAGTGCTGATTTACAGCTGCACCACACATGCTCCCTTAAACACAACACTTTGATTAGATTAAAGCTTAACACCACCAATTATTATAAACCCAGAGTGGAATACTGGTTACATAAGCTGCTGATGTACAAGCTTATGTACAATATATGTGTGTGTTGGTGCGGCACAGCAGGACAGAGACAGAACAATGGATGAGGAATGAGATATCAGACGTGATGCTGAGAGCTCAAGGTGAATACTTAGGTGTGGAGGATCTAACACATTTAAATTTATTCTGACATCATTTACTTTTGCTTTTCTTACAAAAGATGACCAATGACATTTCTACATCTCAGGCAATCACTGCTAATTGAAACAAGACTTAGAGTCTAAAGCCATGCAACCGACTCTGTGAGGCTGTACTTACACACAGTGGTGATATGTGTCGGCATGCTGACATGCTCATGCTGAGCAGGTATTTTGTTTACCGTGTAAACACAACATTAGCTTATTAGCATAAAACAAAAAGTCAGTGTTTTCAGGCCATGCCATTTGTTTCTCAAAGTATCAGACAAATTTAATTTTTCACATGGTCATAGTGCTGGTTAAAGTGTCCAAAGTGATTACATTTCACCCTGAGGGGGACATAGAAGTGTACATGCAATCTGATTATGACTTTGTAACATGGCCACTTTTGTGGAATAACAAAGTCATTGTCACTGCCAGTAATTATCCTCATCTTTTGCATCACCACCACCCACCTTGGGCTAATCATAACAAAACATTCCCAAGCTTAATCAGTCCCATGAGTCAGCGTGACTACACAAGCACCATCAACACAGACTATAAATACTTAACTTATAAGTGGGTCTCTGTCTTGTTGGGGCTCTTATCAAAATCGCGATGATTGCTGATTTGAGGATACTGTGGGTGGCTTTGTCCAGCATATTTTTCCCAAGAAACTCATTTTCAGCAACACACATATTCTTAATATTAGAAAAAGTTCCTTTCACATCAGCTGGCGTGACATTTCCCCAAACGCCCAGATGCTCCATGTATCTGTGCAGCCTGCAGCTGATTTCATGAGCTGCATTGATGTTTCCTTGCTGCCTTAGACATAAGGTGAGCAGGTTAATGTTCCTCTAATGTCCCAGAGCAAATCATTAGTGCTTTTTCTCAGTGACAGTCATCCCCGTTGAGAGCTGTGGGGGGTTCTTAATGTTTTTAAAGGGAAATTTGCTCGATTAGTTGGTATTGACAGGCAGATTGGTGCAGCAGAGATGCAGGGGTTGAGGAAAGACCTCGGCCTGAGGGTAGAGCTCTTATAAGTCCACTTTACATTTCAGCCTTCATCTATTGTCAGGAGCTCTAGAGCAGTAAATGAAATAATTTGATTTCAGATGCAAGCAGTTGAAATGAGATTCCCTTGCAGGGTGTCTGGGTTCACCCTCAGGGACATGGTGAGGAGCTCAGATATCTGGAAGGAGCTCGGTGTAGAACTGGTGCTACTTCATCTGTTGATCAGGAGTCTGACCAGGATTTGTCCTGGACACCTCCTTGGAGAGTTATTACCCCCAGGACTGACCCACAACATGACAGAGGGATCACACACACCACTTGGCCTGGGATGTCCGAGGAAGAAGATCAAGGTTACATTGCTTGGCCTGCTGCCACCATGACTCTGACCCAGGTAAGCAGTGGAAAATGAATGTTGATGCTGATTACTACACTAGGTTACACTTATGTATGTCGTTAGGAGCATGCATAAAACTTGCTGCTTGGATTTAAATAATAAATAATATTCAAAAGAAGGAAACCGCTAATGTGAAATTGGGGCAGGAGATGATATTGCAATACACGAGTCACGATTTTGTATGTCACTGTGGAAGTAACCATGAATTCCTGCTGGAGACTGGATTTTATCAGAAAAGGCACCTCACATATATGCCATCCTGTGCCAGCAGCATTCAGGAGGAGTAGCCACTCTCACCTTTAAGCTCTAACACAAAGATTTACATATCCGCTTTTGGATCAAAGCGGTTTTTTTTGTATTTGTGATTTTTTGTGAGTATGTGCAAGAGTGCAGCCACAATGAAGCTACTCACCGTGTACTCTGACCACATCCCCAGCAGAGGCCATCAGTGTAATGGACAGACATGGGAGATGTGTGACGGGGGCAGACAGGGAGAAGACAACAAAGGAATGAAACGAGTATGAGAGAGATGAGAAGAAAATAGAGGAGAAAAAATAATTCAGTTCAAAATGGAAACAGCACCATTAAGCCTCAGCAATAGCACTTCAGTCTCAGCGAAAGCTCATGCGAGGAGCCCATTTTGTTATGACACAGTCCCATTTTTAAAATGTGTAACACTGATCATTGTTATATGCTCATGGTCCTACTGAGGGCATATTTAGTCACATGTTTTTGTCACATGGATGATGTCCCTGTGCTTCTCTGCATGCTTCAGTGTTATTGAAAGTTCAACATGACCAATAAGCAATGTGACATCTGCAGACTGACTGTAGTGTATTACTTATTACTTACATACTGAGTTCACTTTTTCAAAACTCTTAACACAGTCAGCACAACAGAAGTCAGTGTGAACTAAACAGTGGATCATATTTCAGTGATTTGACACAAAACACACTTAAACTCATCCACCACCAAACCTCTGTGTATTTACACTGCATTTTGTACACGTTTTTGTAGTACTGTAAAAGCTATTTATGTTTAAAACCTTCCGTAACACAAAATTACCTTAAATTAGACTGCAATTTCTGCTAAGTCTACATTTAAATATACAAAAACAGAGCAAGCAAAGCTAATTCCCAAACATAATCACCAACCCAGGTATATACTGTCAAAGGGTATGGATTGAGTATTTGAGCCAGACACAGAGAGGGTCCTCTACCCCCCCCCCCCCCCCCCACGAGAGGAATTCTTCTCCTCAAGGAGGTGGAAGGTTTATGACCATCAGCCACGTGATCACATGTCCCTCTCGAATGAATGCTGGATGTATATCTGCAGAAGACTGCAGGGAGTGCAAAAATATTCTTTCCCAGGTGTAGAAGAGGACATAAGGTGTGATGTGCATGACACACACAAACATAAAATTAAACAATATAGACAATAGAGATGCGTATTGTAATGGTGCTGGTTAGACTTGTTCAAAGTCTCAAAGTGTTCCTGTTGGGAGACAATGTTGTCAGTGTTCTGGTACAAGACTGGAGTGTTATGTTGTATTCGAGCATTTTGGGTGTGAGATCAACAGTCATGCTGAGCTACACGTTGGTAAACAGAGGAGTCTGAACAGTTTAGAAAAAGGGAACTCAGTGCAGAGATGTGTGTGTTACCGAACAACAGTAAAGCAGTTTGTCACACTTTCAAAGGTTGTCGGCAGACTCGATGACTTTAAATGAAACAGGAATTCCTCTATACAACACAGGATGTTTGTGTCAGGTTTGTTGTGGACCCTTCAAAACTGAAGTACATTTCAGTCTGGTATTAGTGGATGATAAAAACACCTCTTAAAGCGTGTCAAAAATCATATATGATGAGCTGCAGATAACAGGTTCAGTCATATCTTGTGATGCAAATTACGGAGAAAAAGGTTTAAACCGAGTTTCACTGTCAGGCACAAACTACAATCAAAAAGCACATTGTGACGGTGTTGTAAACTCATAGTCATGTTTAACCTCTCACTTCACTTGTTATCTTCCAGTTAAACCTCCCTGTCCTCTACTCATCGCCTCCACCACCTGTCCTGACCTCTGTCCCTCCGTCCCTCCCTCCCCTCTGCTCACAGTCGACTCAGTTGGATAGAATATTACTTCCATGTGCTTTTGCCCTCCCAATGATCCCATCTAATGGCTGCCAGCAGTTGAGCAGAGCCATGTTTGTAGAGGGCTGCAGAAAATGGGAGTTCGTGTGTGAATGTGTGTGTGTACATTGTTCTAGTACAAATCAGCAGGAAGCCATGCCATTACAGAAAAAGGTCCTTATTCAAAGAGACAGCGGTTGTCTACTTTTTTAAACCAATGCTAATTTTTGTTAGATAACATAACATTCGGACAAATCACATGCTATTTCATGAATGTGCATACTTTTTGATTGCAGATAAAAGCACAAGGTGTGGAATTAAAGCCTTACCTGTGATAGTATATGGGTAATAGTTCCAAGCCTTTTCTGTGACATAGAAGATTTTAGGGACCACTGCTCTAGCCCAGCTGGGCAGCTTGCTGAAACACAGAGAAAGAAGAGTGGATGGATTTATAAACTGACTCAGTCAAAACAGTCCTCTGTTAAAGTTGCTCCACTCTTTTCCTTCGGCCCTTCCATCCAGAAAAGGCAATGACAAGCATCCAGCTGTGTGGAGCCATAATGGAGGCCATGCAAGGCAGCCATGATGGCCCCCAAGGAAGTTGATTACACTGATTACAGCCTGAACCCTGCAGTGGAGTTTCATCGGAGCTGGCACTGTGACAGATACAGAGAGGGGCACAGAGGGCGCAAAGTACAGAGAGCTAGCTATTACTCAGCACAAATGGATTCTAAATGCTGACAGTTGCAGCCAAGTAGCCAGGCACCTTATTGGGCGTCCAATCAAAATGGAAATGATTCCTGAGGAAGGGGAACAATGGGGGACAAACTTAAGTTAGCTGGGGGGAAAATGGCCAAGCCACAGATTTGAGACATTCACAGGTGAATATAGCAGATTTTTGCATCAGTCTAGCAAGGCAAGTAGCACCATAACTGGACACAAAGCCATCACTTTAAAGACAGTTGATTATTTTACCTCCCACAGTTTCACCCTCCTGCCTTCTTATTTTGTGTCTTGCAGCTGTAATTGAATGCAGAGATTATACTGAGAGTCTGTATGGACCACTGGGACATGAGACAGACAGCTCCCAATGGTCTCTCTCCAATAGACTGCCAAACAGCCAGGAGGGGGGGTGTCCACACACAGCAGATCGGTCTCATGTCCTCACACTGCCTTAAACACAAGCCACACACATATACACACACACACACACACAGACACTGCAGCTATAACATGGTAACAGGTGGTTTGTGGGTGGAGAGAAGCAGGCGCGACGTCCGAGAGTGACTGCTCAAATTATCCATTACTTACACTGACCTCATCTGTCTCTGCCCACACACACACACACACACACACACACACACACACATAGCAGTACTACACTTTCCTGTTCTCAGAGTTTGCCAGTGACACTTCACATTTCCCAAAGGCCCACTTACTTGTCACTTGTGACCACTGAACCTCACCCTCTCTGCCTCTCACTTCCTCCATGTGGATCATTGTCTTACTTTAGGGGAACGCGTGGCTGAATTGTCCATGACAGTATTCGATTCTGCTTAATGTGGACATCATCTTATCAGCTGTCTTATCACAGCAGAAGATGAACACATAGAAATGAAACTCTGCAGAAATACTGTGGGACAACTGGCCATAACTGTTCTTCAGTTTGAGCATTAAAGAACTAGATGAGTGGAGCAAATGGTGCACCAAGGGACAATGTCATAACCTATCTTCATGATAATGGGCCTCATTATCATAAGGATTGGTTACAAAATTGCTCTATACTCCTAGAACGGAATAATTAGTTTGCACCTAAAATGGTCAAATTTTTAAGCCTGATTTAAAAGCCTGTTCTATGTAATAGTTTCTGCATACATTACTAATATCTCTCATCGCTGCAGTGAGCTACCATGCAAGAAAACAGCTACCTCCTGTTCTGTGCTGTTTCTTGTGTAAGCATAATAGCTTAGTCACTGCTGTTTGCTGTCAGTTTTCTGTCTGACAGTGTGAAAGTCCTGGAAAGAAAGCAGTGATCGAGTTAGTTTGAACTTGAGTTGCCCTGCAGGACTGAACTGTGAAACCCTTCATTCGTTAAGGTCTTGCCTAAATGCCCACACGTTCCACCTTCGTCCAGTAGTCCATGTGGACCAGCAATCTGAATCCATACCAGCTCAAGTACACCGCAGCTGACCCTGTGCTCCAGTCGGTCTATGGAAATCAATAGTTTCAAATCACATTATAAGAGTTGGCTGAATTGATGGATTTGGGCTCCTGCCAAGTGTTTGGTATGGATTTATTGAACCCATTGACTGGGCGATGATAGGCCTACTGTGTATGACTGGCCATGAGCAAACTGAATTATTACTGTAGAAGTAAGCCATGAACTGATTAATGCACACAGTAACAAAACAAAAACAAATTCTAGTCCGAAGAGAAAGCCAGTAAATAATATGAGGTCGGCATGAGCATGACGTCTGCAGATGGTGTTTAAATACGCTCTTTATTAGACACACCTGTGCAATCCAACTCAACCGTTCTGCAATAAAATCTCCTTTTATGATGCCTATTTTTGTTGTACATAGAGGTGTTAAATCATATCTCTTAGCATTGGCATCATGGCGGTGTTGTTGCACTGGACTGCATTATAATGAGTGGTGTTTCTAATCATACAGTCCAGTTCAACACCACCACTAATTATGATGAGTAATAATGTATTTGTAAAGACAGACATAATGGCAGGGCTGCTGTATTAGACTGCATTAGATTGTGTACCTAACATTGAGTGTGTAGAATATTTTCAATATATGCTGATATTAATTTGCAGGCATCTCTTTAAAATTCATGCTTAAATTGTCTCAAACCTTTAAAATTCTTCTCCAAATCATACACTTTGTTTGTCTCCATCCCAGCCTTTGCAATTGTTATAGATATAATAAGGGAAATCAATAAGGTGACCTGGACTCACCTCATGAGCGTCCTCAGTGAAAAGTCTGAGTGTCTGTAACATTTTGTACAAATATGACTTTTTTTTCTGCCGCACAGAGAAAAACATTGCAGGTGTTTAATGACGGGGTCACAAATGAGAACGAAGAGAACACATTCCAGACTGCACGCAGCAGCTAATTCAATCTACATAACAGAAAATCATATGCTCAATTTCATGCTTATCAGGTTTAACAACGTGCACGGCCAGCTCAAAGCTGGAAAATAGGCTTGGAGAGCGATGAAAAGAGACGCCTAAATACATTTTTCCCTGCTCATTCCTGAAACTCAGCAGCAATGTTTAATGGAGCTCGCTAAGCATTACGATATGTGAAATCTTAATATGTTACCATCATGTGCTTTGTGTGAGTATACACACTCAGCTCTTTGAGACAGTCTACGATGATGACTTGAATGCATCATCAGACACATAATCCAATGACTACAGTCAGTGTCACGTCATCTCCTCAAAGCTTTATAAGTGCTGAAATTAGGTTACTTGGTGACAGAAAGCTGAGGATTACAAGTGTGAGATGAAATATGAGAGAATATAAAGTGTTCAGCAGAATCTGTGGGCAGGTTTCTCCTTTTGGGATCAATGGAATACCACATAAAACACACATTGACTTAAACCGAACATGTGTTACATGAAGGAGGAAGGCACTCACTTGTTGAGGTAAATCCGTTTCTCTGTGAACTGGCCCGATCCGTGCACGGGGTCCTCATACGGCTCATTCTGGACCACCTCCACCCCCTCCCCTCGTTCACTCTGTTCAAGACTGTGTTTACTGATCATATACAGCTGGCCAATCCGGTACTGAAAGACAGACAGGAGACAAACAAAGACACTTGATATTAGATTGATTGTTTTATTAAATCTGTCATCCTGACAGCAGCAAACATCTGGAATACGACTGTGAAGCTACTCTGAATGGAAACAAGATACTCTTGCTTTAAGTCCAATGACTGACTCAACAGTATCATTTAATAGCTGCCATAAAAATAGATGCAGAAGGGAAAATACCCGAATTATCACTGTCACTGCGCTGCCCTGACACCTGGGGACAGTTGCCAAAGTAAAGGAAAGATGTGGGATTAGCAGCTGTCTGCAGCATAGTGACAAAGGCTTCATATCAGGTCTGGACCAAGCAGCACAACAATACTAACAGCAACACCAGTAGCCAGCTAGGTGACCCTATCCACGGCCCCTTGCGACACATCAGTCAACACCCACATCTATCATTCCTCAAACCACTGACTGACCCACTTGGCCCAGTGACAATATCACTTTTGGCCGCCCTGACAGGCTGGACTGGGGCGTCACACGGAAACTATTTTCCATACATTTGGAAAACGACAAGCGCTGGAGCAAGAGTGCTCCAGGACGGAGATTTCCGATTACTTGGAGGCCTATTTCCGGGCCGGGGAAATCGATCCGGCCATGATGGTGACTTATGGCACTCTGCTGGAATGCCAAGGCTTCGTGTGGGACTCAACTGCCAAACACACACACACACACACACACACATAAACAGAGCTCCAACCAAGGATAGCTGTGTTAAGCTAATGGAAAAAAAGGACAAGGACTGCCTGGGATCCTGACTTGACTCTACATCCAGCCACAAAAAGCGAGGAATGGAGAGAGGAGAAATGTGATCGTGCAGTGGAAATAAAAGCAGAGCCAGTATGTACCGGTAAACAAGCTCAGGGTGTAAGTTCTTATATCACAATGTCAAATTTTTCCATCTGCCGACCATGACAGAGAAGCAAAAGGGCTGGGAGAGTATTCCCAGCTGGAATGTTGATGGCGGTGCGTCTCTGCCTGAACAGCTGTTGGAGTCTGGCATAATTTTTCCGCCGCAGTGAACCAGTCACAGGGCACACAACGGCACACAAAGCATCAGTCGACTAACTCAGTGTTTTGTTTTATGACCCTCAACTTCACAGTTTTGGTTGAGTCACATGGGTGTCATTTTCAGAGGCAACGACAGCTTTTACAAAAATTGATCGTGTACTACCTGCCAAGCCTCCAACAGCAGACAGAGTTAGCAACGGTGAACATTGTGAAGCATTTAGCAGCTAAAGAGACAGATATTTCCTTCAGGAGTTGGTGGAGATCAAAATAAAATAAAATGATGCTGAACATTGGACTTTTGTCACAGGTACACAAAAACAACTGAATGACTGAATCCTAATGTTGCTCTGCTTCTATTGGATGTGTAAATAAGCCACCGTTTGCCAATGCACTGATACTCCATTATCCATCTGTATAGGTTGATAACATGTCAGTTTTGTGTTTGTGGCTCATTGCGCTGCACACAATGGGCCAAAAATGTATTCATGCAGGTTGAAACAATTAAAAAACTGCTCTACACTGCAACAAGTAAGATGAAATATAATCAATCAAGCCAATATATGCTTGTTTTTTGTCTGACGAGATAAATCTTCTTAGCAGGCAGTTTTTCTTTTTGAGGATTTCACTTGTTTCAAGGTTTTTTCTACGAACTCACTCTACTAACTAGCTGCTTGATCAACACTGACAAGAACAAAACTGCTTTGTGGAAGTCAGAATTTCTTTACATCCAGACAAAAGCACTTGTTTTTAGTCTGGCTGCACTACTTTTACCACCGAAGTGAATTGGTTATTTCAAAGGCGAAGTAATTGTTGTAATAATTTACATTATCTTGTCCACCCCCTGTAATGCACTACAGCGTCACGGTATTATTTGTAGAATATGTCAAACAATATACCGTGAATGTCGTTCAGGCGAGAGAGATGGAGCGTGGGGGAGTTCATGATGTTCAGACAGCAAACACAAAGACGTGGCTGATCAATAATTGCACTTCCACAGATTCACGTTAGGGCAAAACAAAAATGAGAGAACAGCATACGTCAGTCTCCCTGTTTGATGAAAAGCATCAAGGCAGACTACCCACTCGAGAGGACCCCTGAGTGCCACTCTGATCACACTGATGGCTGCCAACAGTAATGTATTAGCATTAAGCGCCATCTTTCCTGTTTCCCTTCATTCATTCAGGGCTCAGGCGTATTGTGTAAACATGCCAGCTGCTGCAATGTTCTTCCTGCCTGCCATTGTATTCCTGACGGCTGTTTACCTGCGAGCTGCGGCTGATGAATGAGAGGCTGTTTTCATTATTGTTGTCTTTGGAAATCTTATGGGCACTCTAATGTGAGCAATTAGTCACTGCTCACATCAGAGTGTCCATAAATAATCTCTTACTAGCTTTCTTTGTCTCTGAAGAGAGCAGAGCAATTGAGTAGGACGGAGAGCTTTGTCCTCCACCATATCCTCTTTACAAAAACTCAGCTAATTGTCAGAACTTGAAACTGACTGATGGCAGAGTATCATGAAGTATCATCATACACATGGAGCTACTCTTAAAGCCAGTTATTATAGGTGTCTGACAGCTAAAAGACCACTTTTAACAGGGAGACCGGCAGGGCGAGCTGACCCAAGACAAATAATAACACCAAAAACACATCTGATTTTGGCTCTTCTGCTTCTTTCCTTTCAGTCCCTTTGTGAAACACCTCTGTTTTCGCATCACAAATTCAATATGATGATGTAGCAAAAAGTGCAAAGAAAGAAAGAAAGCTGGAATAAACTTGGCACGGTGGAGAAAAAGGAGGAGGGGGACAGAATTTTGGGTACAAGAAAAGTTCAAGGAATATTTTGACATTTATGGAAATATGTCTCTTTGGTGGAGAATTAGATGAGAAGATCAATAGCACTTAGCTCAAAGACTGGAAATGGGTTAGAGCCAGCTAGCCTTGTTAATTGCCATGTTACATTTAATCCTATTCAAAAACAACAATTCACTGTGACTGCTGCTCCAAGAGACAGTCCGGTACATAATCCACGGTCAAATGGTGAACTGACGGGTTTACACAAGCACTAACAAAGGACATGTAATGTGTTAATTAGTGAGCTTTAGAGGTGGATTTTGTTACTTTTGGACAGAGCCAGGACAGCTGTTTCCATCTGTCTCCAGTCTTAGCTCAGTGCTACGCTAAGCTAACAAACTGCGGGCTGTAGCCTTATATTCCAATAGACATATAGAAGAAGAAGAAGAAGAAGAAGAAGAAGAAGAAGAAGAAGAAGAAACGTACTTTATTGATCACACACATTACATGCATACAAACATGCACACGCCATGCTTTGTGAAATTATTTCTCCGCTTTTGACCCATCCATCGTCCGTCCTTCCTTCGTGGCAGACCAGGAGCGGTGGGCTGTCAGCCGACAGTGGCGCCCGGGGGCCCAGCTCTCTTCCGTCACCATTGGTCAGGTGGTGATCTTCTTGCATGTTTTTAGTGGGGGTATATTTTTATGGAGGATACCCCAGGCGAACATGCAAAAGGGCCCTTTCCTTGAGCAGCAGGCACCGAAGGCATGGTGGAGGACACGCCACCAGCGCCCACAGCGGAAATCGAACCAGGGACCTTCTAGCTGTGAGGCGACAGTGTTGCCACCGTACCACCGTGCCACATATGACACCGTGCCATATATGACAATAGTATCAATAATCTCACCCAAAACTAGACTTATTCCTCTCTGAAGAAACCTAGAAATAGAAGGGTGTTACGGGAATGACTGAATTGAGAATTTTATCTCCAATAAATGCCAAAAATAACCCAAAACAACAAAAACAACAACAGCAACATGGAAAAAACTACATAGCATGCAAATGAGTGATCATGGTTCAATGCATAAAATGTAGAATAGAACATAAAGATGAAAGCACTGAGCCTATTCTGTGATCAAACTGTCTCTTTCTGCCTTTCTGGCTCTGTCTTCTCACACAACAGCAGGTGGTGGGGAGCTGTGGTCATTGTCCTAAAGCCAAGAAGAGTGTTAGTGTGAGTGTAAGATAAGAGTCCTGACAGAGCACACACACACACACACATAGGACAATACTGGGTGCAATGCAAACATGTAATTAAAATTCAACCACAGACAGAGTAATTAGTGCTGTGACTGTTCTGCATTCTTGAAGAAATGACCGTGCTCCTGTTGAGATGAATAGCTTCTGCGTTAAATGTCCATTTTAGGCATGCGAGCGTGTCAATGAGGGAGAGAGACAGAGATGTGTATGTGTGTCCATGTGCGTAGGCAGATCGTCCTTCATCTGACTCAGTACTCACACAAAGGGGATAAATAAAACATCACATTATTGTCACAGTTATTGGCCCAGTTCATTTGGTAACCCACTGTGTAATCATGTATATGTGAAGCTGTGATTTGATTCACATTGTGCACTATTAGAGCCTTGAGTTCAACATACGATGTGTAAAACCGAAACGCTCCAGAGTTATTCCTTACAAAATACAATACTCTGTCATATCCCTGTGCAATCCATCTTGTTTTATCTCATCTGCCCATATGGTGAATGAAGCATCAGAGGGTGCGCACAGAAATAAACATGAAGCCTCTCATAGCAGATGCACACAAATAGTGGCCAAATGAAAATTTCACAAATGGAAACAGACATATTCATATATGTTGGCCATGATGGATGATTTATCAAACCATATGGCGGCAAGCATATTCCAAAATCTGGACCACAAATACGTTAAATTCTTGGAATGAATAACACTGCAGCAGCAAATTAATCCTTAAAAAGAATGTGAGGTTAAAACAAGTTATTTCCTGTCAGTGTTCACATCTTGTTCCCCTCTACCTTCATATGCACTGAACCGGTACACCATACACACAAAATTACACAGTAGACTGGGAAGAATTATGCTGTACATAGCTTGTACATTATAATGGACCCATAATCACCTGAATCTAAAGTTATACTAGATAAGGACATTGACTGACATATTACATGTGGATCCGCAGGTGCACAGCACATATTTCTACAGAGTTAGCTGCAAAAAACTGACTCAAAATCTGCCAGCAGATGAAGCAAAAACACATACAACAACACTGCACAGTGCCTTCAGGCAGTGTGAGAGAGCAACCTCCATTTACTTCTTCATCTCACAGACTTAATGAAAGAAACCAGCATCATGGTAAACAGAGGACTGCTAAATATCAAACATAGAGATCACAGAACTCCATTAAAAATACGAGCAGGAGGCCTGGTGGCCGACACAGAGGCTGTTAGAAGTGACCTGTGCTGCAGGGCAGAGCTGTGTCAGGGGTGTGGGAGTCCCACACAGGACCTCTGCCGAAAGAAACGTGCAAACGGGATAGAAGTCTTATATAGCTGACACTGTGGTGGGCATCCATGTTACCATGTTAACAGTCCTGAAGCCAATGATTTGGCTTACAGCCTGACCTCAACTCTGTCTGACTTCAGTCAACTCATTTCTAAACCAGACAGCAGAGATATAAAGGGAAGCCCGCTGAGCTTGTTAAGGCACAGAGTGCGAGAGCAGCTTCAGCTCTGCATCAACTGATGTTTCCGCAAGTATTCCTGCGATGCTGCTGCTAATGATTAGCAACACCTCGGGACACATTTATGGGCTCATTTTCACATATGAAGAGAAAACAAACAGATCCAGAACAGAAAAAGAAAGGGCCACAACGGCTGACCACTGAGGACTTTCTCCCAAACTAACAATCATTCCAACCTTAACTCGGATGAGGTTACCTCACTTTGCAGAAAGTCGTTCAGCCTCGAGCTCTAAAACAGTGCTTTTTAACAAGGACTAAAGGGCAACACACACACACACATCACACACTGCTGTTTCAGCAGAAATGCTCCTGAGAGTGAGCGCATACAGTATGACCGATCGCTCCATTTCACACTGATTCAGCAAAATGTGAAGGTCAATGTTAACTCCCTGTAATGGTTTGATAAATTCACATGCTGTAGCTGTGGTGGTCACATAGGCAAATGAAGGAGGCTGTCAAGGATGGCGGCCGGCTTGGGGGAAGCAGTGTGTGTGGTGGTAATTGGCTCAACTTGAACGTATGCCGTAACACACAGGCGAACAATTGCCTTTCCTAATTTCATGCCGTCAATCAGGCAGTCCAGCAGCCAATGGGGCGTGACAGGTCCGACAGCAGGTTAACCTGCTGTCAGTGCCTTTTCTTCATGAAGAACAGCAGCTTCAGATTCCAGGAGGCTCATGTTGAACTGCTTGCTCCCTCATGTCAACCTAAGCAGAAAGGAATTTTCTAGACTGTGTAGTCTTGAGATATAGTCTTGCTATAGCAAATCCTCCTATGCAAGATATGTAGATGTAGTCATGTGTCCTTGTCAACAAGGCTTAGTCATAACCAGTCGTAGTCATAACTCCATAAAAGCAACCAAAAAACATGGATGGAGCAAACCACATGCTTGCCTATACTGTTGATTAATGGTGTTTTGTGCTTCTTAAAGGGAACATTAAGGCGAAAATTAAACGGGAAATGTAAATCTCTACTCTAGTGTCATAAAATCACCCATTAGAGGACCTGCATGCAACTTCAGATATAACACAGACTGTTTAAGTATCATGCGCAGGATGCACAGCAACAACATCAGAAATCTATGCGGATACTGGTTTTGAGACACACCTCAGTACAATGGAGGGGAATTTAATGTGTTTTCACTGGGTGAAGGTGAAAGGCCAGGTGAAAAACATTACATAAACTTTGTCAAAGACATGTGGAGGGGTGTAACTTATTCATTCTGATGGCTGCAGGTGGGAGCGAGCACTCTCCTGTTGTGCTCCCCTCTTCATCCATCTCTTCTCATCCCGCAGAGGTCACCGAACCAAGATTACATAACGTCAAGATCACTCACTACAGATTACTCCACTATGCATCATCTCTACTCCCCGCCTGGCAGCACACTGGGTGTCCTACTGAAGTGGCGTGTTCATATGCATGGATGTAACAGGAAAGACCAAGGGTGAGGAGAGAGGGATGGGAGAGGGCTGGTGTGCAGTGTGAAGGAGAGAGGGAAGTGCTGCAGAAGAAAGATGTTCAGGAAACTGAATGTTGAGCCATTACATAAGAGGATTTGATTGAGGACAGCTGTCTCTCTCTTGCCCTCCTCCTCTTCCCATTTATACGACGCATGTCACTTTCTCCTTTCACCTTTTCTCAACATTTTTCTTTCTACATTACTCTGCTTTCCCTCTTCCTAGTTTTTCTCATGTCCTCCCCTCTCTGTCTCTGCCTCTTGTATCTACAGACCAGGTGTGACAGCATCATTATGTCAGACATTCTTCTGATGCTGTAGTGACTGAAGGCATCGCACCCATCTTATTCAAACCCTACAATACCGGCTTTGAAAATTTGTCACGATGAACAACACATTAGACCTCAACTGGGCTGGCAGTGGCGGCAGTATATAATCATGCTGCTTTAAAGGACTCATTGATGTGACAAATGCCTGCAAAATAAGACAATTAAACACTACTGGATCATGTGTTATGTGTATGTTTTATGTCTAATGTGACATTTTGATTTCACACCTATGTCCCCTTTTTATTCCTCCTCCCTACTGTGTGTTGTGCATGTTTATGTGAGTTTATTTATATTTTTCAGATTTCATCTAATAGAGGAATTTGCTCTGAAGTGTAAACACAGTGCCAAAGGAACATTATGTCTGCTGTAATTTATGGCTGCAGGGATGCAATTTATCTGCCAGTTGATCGATCAGTCAGTTCATACAGCATCATCAGGACAAAACTGCAATTTGCCCAGTACTTTGGTTTATGACCAAATACCTGCAATATAATAATACCCTCAGCAATTTTAGCATGCTAACAAGCTAACCTAAGATGGTGAACGTGGTAAAGATCATACCTGATAAACATGTTAGCATTGTGAGCAGATTAGCTTTCTGGTGATAGCATTTAGCTAAAAGTACAGTCTAAATGAACCACGAGTGTTTTTCTTAAACTTGCTTGTTCAAAAGCCAGCAGGAAAAAGACGTTTTTTTTTTTGTTTTTTTTTTCCATTTAACCTTTGATGTTTAACTGCTGACGCCCCGTGATGCTGGTTCATTTAATATACTGAGATCCTGAAGTGCAGGCAGTGCTTTAGTGATGAGTAGAGCCTTTAAGGTGGGATCAATATTTGTGTGATGTGAGAAGAGGAAGAGATCAGAGATACTCACTGTGAACTACTAAGAGAGAACAGTCAAACACAGACTCATGCAGAGGAAATAAAACTGAGTTACTACTTGAAAGAATCAATGAATGAAGGCTCCATGCTGCCAAAGGCTTTTGGTTCACCATCGAATGGCAATGCTAGATTAAATCCATTTCCTCATTCAAGTCATAGGGGTCCGGTACACACACAAGCACACATTTGGGAATGGTTTGTGATGTTCAGTTGACTGCAGCAGCGAGAAACATGTTGTGAGTGAACTCAAATATTGAATAGAGCGATTTAATTAAGAACAAATGGAAATATGGATTTTACTTAGCTATCCAGTCTGTTTAATATAACTCCCTACAAAAGCTTAATTTAAAGTCAGTAAAAGGCAGAAGCAGGGAGAGATCAATCAATTCAACCCCCCCAACCCCACCCCACCCCACCCCACCCAACCCTCATGGAGAATAAAGAAAAAAGCAAACCCACAGGTGGATGCTAAGGTGCAGTACACATTAGCAGCAATGCTCATTTTGAACGATTTGATTGCTGTAATTTGTGCATAATAAACATATGTGAGCACACACACATGCATAATATGCAGTCAGCACACACATGCATAATATGCATGTATGAGCACACACAAACACTGTGTTTCAACTCATTTTGGAGCTGTACTCATTGTGATATTAAAAATCATTTATTGTACCAGCAATACACAATATTCTCAGTCAAATATTCACCACTACTTTTTCAAAGAACTCAGTTTTAAGGAACCAGGTGTTTTTTTCACTCACTTGGTTGATAAACCAAGTGAATGAGGTCTGAGTCTGCCTCCATGTTGCATAAGGCTTTTGCCCCTCTGTTCCACTCCGGAGTGTTTCGGTACACTTTAATTTCTGGTTGCTTGGGGAAAACCACCTCATTTATTATGCATAGATAGAGAGAGCACAGTGTACTTCTTACAGCTGTGCTGAGATAGAGAGAGATGAGGAAAAAGTGAGCAGGAAAAGCAGAGCAAAGGAGGAAAAATGAGAGAGAAAAGGATTGACCACAAATGCTATCTTTGTTTGGTCATACATGTAATATCAGCCTCTCCATCAGCTTCCTACCACCTCATATCTTCTCTGTGTTGGAGCCTGTAACCCAGAAAAGCTGCACATCTGGGAAAGGGCAAGGCAAATGCTAAACTGAAAAAAGCCTGTTTAACTGGAATGATGATAATCATAAATAAAGATAAGTTTGATGAGATTGCATGTCAAGAAATGGGTTTGGTTCTTGTAATGCTTTGCAGCCTACCAGCAGTGGTTGGTTAAAAAAAAAAAGCAAAGGATCCTCCCACGCTTGGAATAAAGTAATGTGACCAAACATCCTCTCTATATTATTGCATTTCACTCTGCTTATACAAAGCACTGTACTACATGTTAACAACCAAGGACTTCTGGTTTGCCAACAATACCTGTGACAAGGTTATTTCCTCATTGTTGTGCAGGAAAGCTAATCAGCTTATGTTCTGAAGATTAATTTTTTGAATGTTGGTACAAAATACTGTGTCAATCCACAAAGTAGATGTTGAGATATTTAACTGGATAGGCGACAACTAAGACCTTGAGTATCACTTGAGTCAAAGCATCCATAGCTGTGACAAAATACATAACTTCCGAGGAAAATATAACAATCTGTACATCAACTCAGCAACAACTATTTATACTGGTAACAATTTCATAAAAAGACTGACCTTTTTAGATGCAAAAGGGAAAAAAAACTTGCATTGTGCATAGATGCAAACTGCTCCTGAGATTCTGAAGTGCTTATCTTTCAGTCCATCTGTATTTAAATGTGCCGTCATAGATCTCTAGTCCTCACTGAGAAAGATGAGATTTGTCACGGCTGGCTGTGTTCGATGCAACCTTCCTTACACCTGAAAAAAAAAAATCACATGAACGCAACACAACATCCCACAACCTTGACATGCCAACAAGATTGTTTTTTCATGTATCAGTAAATAAATGATCCAGAATTGTATGTTATTTTGATTACACGCTTAAATGCACCCAATGTAAGAAAAATGTTATACAACTAAATATCATACAAAAATTTTTTGTCTAAGTGTGATGATGATACGTCATTATGATTAATTTGATGAAAAGACTCCAATATTTAGAGCAAGTTTGATTTAAATATGTCAATAACATTGAAGTGAAAGTGAAGGCAGATGTTTTTGTAAATGTTCATTTAAATATTCAATAATCACGATAAATAATTCAGATAATTTAATCGTCGTGCAGCCCTCTTTTATTAAGGCGCGACCATGAACACACAGGGCTGAATGAAACGCCAACGCCTGGCCTGGCTGAGAGCGAGCAGCCTGCATGGTAATGACAGAAGAAGAGCGCTTCCCTTCACACCTGGAGGCTGGCACCCACGGGAGGCACCTGGGGGAGAAGACTGGGTGCAGCTCAGACGAGTGCCTACAATGTGACCATGTAAACAGATTTAAGTCCCCATAAATCAGTGATACACGTCCACACACACACACACACACACACACACACACACACACACACACCTGCAGGATATTCAAATACAATTACAAGTGAATCTTGAGTAGCACTCAGACTTTAATCAGGCAGAAATTGAGCATTTGATCTTGAATTAAAGCTCTAACTAAGAAACAATAATTGGATTTTTTCCCTCTTTTGAAATCTGTACCAACGCACTTCTTCCACAAAAGCCTTGGAAAAAGATTCTCTTTAACATCAACTGGGACATACTTATGATTGTGAGCGTGATTTTTCAGCCCACGGATCAAAAGATTTCAATTCAAAGATGATGTCATGACCTTTTGAGGCTTAAATTCAAGTAAAAACGTACAAAAAAAATCTGCAAATGTGGAACTGTGAAGAGTTTTTCCAGCACCTAAGTGGATGAATGAATGTCTGGCACTTAACAGTCACAGCCTTTGCAGACAGCACACAGCTAATATGACACACTGTCATGCCTTCACTGCTTCTTCCAATCTTGTAGCTGACACACAGACCAGAGAACAAAGGGCAGCTGGTGGCAAGACACCAAAGCTTATAATACAATGTGTTTTGATGTGTGGAGGCTCTCTGCTGGGACTGATCTCTGTGTCAAATGAAGTTCCCACAGAAAGACAATCCCCTCAAAAAACCCCCAATACTTCAACACAACTGTCAAGTACAACACAGTTGAAGAGAATTATGTTTGTCAAAGGCCACTTTATGCCAGTTTTAGTCGGACAATGGGTGGAAGGATATTAAAATGTGAGAAAGCATCGCTACAGCACATGGGAGCAAAACTGGCTTTCTCCAGGAGAAATCTAGCTGGAGAAATCAGGCTTCTTCAACCCTCACGCTGTAAACTGTTGATCCCATTGGTGCGTTTAAAAAAATCAGGTTAACCGAAAGTCGACTGTGAAGTTGAGAAGAGAAAGACGGGAGACGTGGACGCAAATACGTCCAGCCGTTCAGCTCAGTGCTCGAAGCGCAGGCTTATGTCAAGACAGCTGCAGAGTTTTACAAGCAACCTCTCAAAGGCGCACACACACACACTCACATGATCAGGCATTAAGCCAATGATATTTTACTATGAGAGCAGTGTCCATGACCTCTGTGCCAAAATAGCCGTCACACAAGAATAGCGTATGTCAATAAAAATGCTTCAAGAACTGTGAGTGTGAATAGAAACAACTTGGCACTCTATATTTCATCTTATAAGCAAAAAATGATTTTGGGCACAAGGTCATGTGTTATGTTTGTCTAAAGAAAGATTGGGGAACACTTGGGCAAGAGGGGAAATATAACAATGAAATAGGGCTGAAAGCAGCTCCAGGAAAAGTCGCGTCGCTGCAGTTAAATAGTAATTTGGAGAGCGGAGGATAACTCACTGGAGTCTGCTGACAAAAGCAACAGATGCAGAGGGAGAGAGAAGAGGATCCATGCTGCTGGCCACCTGCACACATGGCACTAACTAGCTGCCCAGGAACAATGAGTCAGAGAGAGCGGGCAGGAACAAATACACAGAAAGAAGAAAATATTGTGTTAACTGTTGACAATACAAAGGGAAGGACACGCAATGTGAAGAATGCCACAATCACCTCATTTTCCACAAGAGGATTTTCATTCCTTTTGACTTGGTGATTTGAAAAATTTATGTCATGCAAAAGCTTGTTCAAATTGCTTTTTTGGTGCACATGCATGCCCACATGAGTTCAGTCAAAGATGTTCTCCTGGGACGATGCTCCTCTGTCTGTCTCCGCCGGTCTTCTGACGCGTGAGGCGTCTTTGTCACATCTCGGAATAGGTGACATTTACCAGTTCATTGAGATAAAAAGAAGAGCTACTTTTTGTTCCTTTGGGATGCCGCAGCCCCGTTTTCAACGGCTGTTCTCAGTTTCAGGTCTTTCAAAAACAATAAAAATCATTAAAGGTGGTTGAACATTATAATGAGAACGTCTTAATGTGAGACGATAATGACTGTTATTAACTGTGTGTCCTCCAGCAAACTCTGTCCCGCTGCTGTTTCTCAGAAAAACCAAACAGCTCCTTCGGTCAGTTGGGTTCAAGTCTACGCACACACACTCACACACGCAAACAGACGGCCACTTCATCATCAAAGAGATTTCTAATCAGCTGTGAGCTGCTGATGTTCCTATAGCAACCAGGGACACTTGTACCAATTATTCCAGTATGCACACTGCGTATCTGTGCATACGCCCACATAATGTAGATGGGTATGGACATACGTTTGTGTGTGTGTGTGTGTGTGTGTGTGTGTGTGTGTGTGTGTGTGTGTGGCTTTTTTACAGTGAAGACCTTTGACATGCTGAGAAGGTTAATGGCACATGCACTTGTTCCCCACCCCCACCAGAATGAGAATGCTCCCATGATTAGCATCTTCATCTTTGTGAATTCATGTGATGGGGAGGGACAATGTGCAAATGCAGATCTTAGAGTTCAAAATGAAATCGTGGCTCTCCAGGACGCACAGAAGTGAACATAAATCAGTCTCTGAAAAGGTTTGCAAACACGTCTACCTCAGCTGAAGCCTAAGACGTGTAAACCAGGCAGATTTGATTCCTGTTTTAACTTAATATTCAAGGCTGAATGTGCATTGCTTGTTAAGGTGGAAGCGCATTGGGGGAATCAGTGTAATTTCAAATACAGAAAATGAATGATCCACGTCACTCCCCATTATCATATAATGAGTCTGATCACATACACCATCACCAATCAGAGTGCACCATGCGTCCTGATACACTGTGATCACATTATTGTGCCGCATGCCCAGCTGCTCCCTCGCTCATGCTGCATCTTTTCTAACACCTGTCCCATAACTCTATTGACACATTCACAGTGTGTCAGGGCAGCTTCTATTCTCAGTAGCTATTGTTTCTCCTTGTTTAGACAGGATGTTGACAGTAAGTAAGGTTTAGGGGGACAGGAAGAGAGGAGGCGGTATACGGGGAGAAAGGGGTGATTAAGAGTTTCCTATTCTGATGAGGTGAATGATGTTAGCTGCCCATTAAAGTGGTGGGAGTGCAGGCTGATCTGTGGCACACACAAACATGTACTTGCTGCTGGCACTGCCGGTATCAGCTGCCACAGTCTGCATCAGTTGTCAAAAATGGGATTTTGATGTGCACAGGGGGTTGTAGGTGTTAATTAGGGGGTCGAGACCCTCTGTGACCCCTGCATTTCACGCACCTGCCTCAATTTTCCACAACCTCAGCAGCACTCTGCTGCTGCACATCCTACTAGACACGGCAAAATAAATAATATATCAATGAGGCCGCTCTCTGGAATTAAAGCAGTGTACCTGGGCTCTTGGGGAGCGTCAGTGCATGCGTGTCTGCGGTGTGTGCAAGGGAGCATTAAAAATGTGTCTGCTTTCTCTAGCCCCACAGGAGCTCTGCTTGAGGCTCAGTGCTGCAATGTGTGGCGCTTCAAACACAGCGCCAGAAGCAGCAGCAACTGGGCACAACAGATGTCAAGCTGTGGCAAGACATGGGCTACGGGAAGAGCTACTGGCGGTGATTTCAGTTCATTTTCAAGTTAACTATAAGATAAGATGAGATAAGAGAGAGATGTCTTCTATTGGCCACAAAACTGAACTTTGCTGTGACTTTCAAGTGTGTGATGGAGCCAAAAGACAACTGCTGTTTTATGCACTGCTGTTTTGGACAGTGCACTGATGAATTGCTAAGACACACCTCCTAAATGTTGCACATCACCCCTCTTTCTCCTCACACTGCAGCTTGTGTACTTTCCACCAACAATCACACAACATCAGTTCATGTATTTTTCATTAGTTTTTTCACCTGGCAGGTTTATCTCATTGATGGTCCTTCTGTGCCTTATGGTCATGGCTGAAACAGAATGCTTTTTTCAGTAGACTGCATTGCACTCATTAAATCCATTTACAGGCCATGTTACATGAAAAACCTCGGAATTCCAATAGTAAAACATCTGCATTTTAAAATCTAAAGAGAAAACAGAAAACAGATTTTCAAGAAGATGCATGTAATTGTATTCCAGCTCTCGCTCTGCTGTAAAACGTGTCTGTGGTGACTTGCCACTGCTTCACCAATCCAGTGCACCAAAATCTGAATCCCTGCAGTCCCTCGTCTCATCAGAGGGTCACAAAACATGCCAACACATACACACTGAGGTAGCTCATTAAAATTATGTAGCCCGAAGAGAAATATTGTAGAAATTGCCTTAAATTGCCACATTGTTCTCCAAAAGATTAACACACTGAACACAGTTTAACGCACTTAAAATTCCTTGTTGCAAGATCTCAAAATAATGTATTAGAGAGAAAACAGCAACAGCCAGATGCAGAAAAAAGGGTTCTCAGCTGGAGAAGCACAGAAAATTAGCTTTAATAGCGAAAGCATAATCTGAGACAAAGTTTGTGCGCAACCTTGAAAATACCACCAGGGTTTCAATTATCCACACAGCGGGCGCTGTCCTATGAGTCAGCAGGCTGGCAGCTGTATAACCACAGAAGTCAGGCAAATGGAAGCAATTCAAATAATGGTATGTAGATAAATAATCACACTGACGGCAGGTAGAGAAGTGATCAGTAACAACCAGCGGTGGAACGCAACTAAGCCATATTGAATGACTGCACACTCAGACGACTACACACAGTCCAGCAGAGAAGCACAACCTGCTACTGGAAGACATAACACGAAGAATGAGAAAGAGAAGCAATCCATGTATTCTTGTCATGAACTCTCTTTCTTTGATTTAATGATTAAATCCACACAGCAAAATTGAAAGAGTTACAAATGTGCTCTACATCAGCACTCGTTGAGCAAGTGGCATATGGTTCAACAGCTGAGTGAAAGTACTAAAAGAACCATGATGGATGTGGACTGATGGGTCTGTTGATTTGTCACTGATGCTCCTCTACACCAGTGAGCATTAGAGGTGATCTCTGAGGTTTTTAATGAAGATCCAAGGCCAATCTGATAAGTATATTAAATGCTGGCAGTGCCTGAAAGCGGAACCAAGCTCCATTTTAATGATGCAGGGGGCTAATTTACACTAGCACCTTTAGTGAATGATGAGGGCAAACTGACACCTCGCCTGTCCACGCTGAGAAAAGGTGACGCTCTCGTTCCCTCGACATATCCTCCAAAGCTCATTATTCAGGAGCTGCTCAAGCAAGCCGTGAGAGTGATTCAGCCACTGCTCAGGTGCAGAAAAGACACTTTCTGTTCTTTAAATAGTGAATGGTTGATTAATTGCAGAGAAAATTGTATGGTAATTGATGAGGCAGTGAAAGCTCTGCTCAGTGTAATCTGAAAATAAATGTCAGAATGAATCCTCCATAGTTGTATGTGAGATTTGTTTCAGTGGGAACCAAAAACATCATTAGATAATAACCAGGTATAGTAATATATAGCTGTGGGGGGACACTTCCTTGCTGTGTTCTAGCTTCGAGGCATATTAGAAAGAAGATACTGAGAATAAAAAAGAATAGAAGCAACTAAACTAGAGGGCCTCAATATCTGTGCCTGTACAGATGCTCCCGAGAATAATCAACGTGCAGAACAATTACAATGACCAAAACAAACCATGCTGACTTAAGCAATAGAGAACCCAAAGCAATCAATCACCTTCTCAACACACATGCCTCCTCTCCTCTCTCTCTCTTTCTCTCTCTCTGACGTCTAGCAGACGATCTGAATAAGCATGTTTCTCTCCATCTGGTGCATGTGAGCCAGGTCACTGTCTGGCTGAGCTACGAGCTCCTCAGGGAACAACGAAGGAACAGGCTTCTCATTAGTCAGAGCACCGAGCCTCCACTCTGGGGACGTAAACAAGATCTTGGGTCTGGGCCTAGACGTGCTGTGGGGCATCTCAGAGTGCAGGGACAAAAACAAACATATGGAAACCCCCAGAGACTGACCTTACACCGACTGACGTCACCGTGATCAAAACAGGTGTTTGTCTCTCATGCTGCAGTGGAAGATTCCTTAGATGCTTTGCATTAGCGCAAGCATGAATGCAAGAATACAGAATCATTGCGAGAGAAACACTTGTGCATCTGCGTATAGACATCGTTATTTTAGGATTTAAATGCTTCTTTCTTTTCATCTCTGTGAAGTGAAAGTCCCCCATCAAACTCCATATATGGATGTTTGACAAAGAACAATCAGATGTAGTATGAATGAAAAGTTATGTGTCATACCAGAATGACAAATGACAAATCACACAAACACATGCACAATGTGGACAAAAACATCAGGGTAACAGTATATTCAGGTTATTGCATATCACTTGCATTAAAGAAAAGAGCACTGCAGCTTTAGTTACAAGATTTTAGTAAAAAAAAAAATCAAAAAACCTGAATTGCACTTCTACCATGAGGAGGTGAAGAATCACTGTCTCCAAGTGGTTTTCTCAGCAGTGCTTCAACTTAATCGCCATTTGAAGATGAGAGTCTCCTTAAGGGCATGTTGAGGATTGCTGGTGATGCAACTTAACTTTTAGCTGTCTAGTCATGTCTTTGTGCACAACAGTGCACTTCACTAAGAGACTCATTTATCTGAAGAGGAGCATGTTGCCCTCACGCTGCAACGCCATTCCAGGAGACAATATAACCAAGACATCAAAGCACAAAGTGAATCATTACTCATCATGAATGCAAGGAAAAATGCAGTTTACTGACTCTGTGAAGATGTGTTTTATCGTGCATCCAATTTTCACAGGAGCACACAGCAGTTGAGATATGTAATTTGCACCAGTCCAGATGACAGCACCACTGAAAGATACCGGCCACGTCATTGGTTGCTGCTGCATTGACACAGGAAAGAGCAGCAAATGGCTTTCCTTTCACATTATATTTGCATTAGGAATCCATTTTCTGGACAGAAGAAGGGGAGATGTGTGAGTAGAGATTAGACATGTTCATTTGTAAAGTCAATGACAGATCAATAGATTAGGTTGGACCCCATTATTATCATTACAACAATAGATGTAATAGCCTTTAGCTGGCCACAGAGCAGCATCTTCCATCACCACTGAAGCACAGCAGGAGCAGAGCAGAGGAGCCAATCAGCCTCAGGACAAGATGTGATAAAGCAGCATCCTGGTAATTATAAACATGAAACTCACAGAAACTACTTAAGGGTGAAAAGCAGGACGATCAAGCCAGATAAGGATCAATAGGCTTCAGGAGAAGCTGTTCAAATCTCTGATTAAAAGTTCAGGTAACTCCAATTTCATCCTCACCCAACCTAAGACCACAATAATGGGCTTTGCTTGACTACAGTGAAGGATTGAATATTCACAAACAACACAACACACTAAAAAACACACTGGCAACACACTTATTCAGAAGTGAACTGGTTCTCTATAAGGGGCAGCTCCTGTCACATCATCAGCTGGGTTAATGGTGTGTAAAACCAACATCTGTTCATTTTCAGGCAACACTAGAAAGAATCAGGACACTATCTGCTTTACAACAGGAGGGTAAGTAAGTGTACACAGTTACAAATGTGTTACACCTTTTATAACATCACATACCAGCTCTGTGTGAGAAAATGAAACGTGGGTGCCCATTCATGCGATTAATGTCACTTCATTCAAAGGAAACATGAGAGCAGATCAAGGACGGAGCAAAAAATCAATGCAGCTGAGCACTGAATGTTCAAGAAATACTGTGTCTTATTTGCGTCGTAAAAGGTGACAACACAGCAGCATTGCCTGATCGTGGAGCTGCTTCTGTGTCACTGTGACCTGAGGGGAACTTCAGCCAACAGATGCTCCTCTCCCTCACCCTTTCTTTCACACTACCCATCCCCAAACATAACTACTGCGCGTAAATGTCTCCACATTGAAACAAGGTCAGAAATGTGAATTAAGTCTGCATTTTAGCCATTTAGCATGAAGACAGAGTGATATATAATGCACACCACAGTCTATGCATTCATTCCTGCAAGGAATGAGTACAAAGGTTACATTCCTTTAATAGGTGTTAATATGAGTCCCTATAATATGTGACCAGGGTATAATATGTGGCTTTTGGACACAGAATAAGAGTTGTGAACAGAGCATGAAAGCATTCTTTTATCTGCACTTGTAACCACTCACACAGCGTACAATCACAATCCAAACACTCAAAGTAAAATAAATCCAAGATTTGTCCTTCACTTCCTCTAATAATCACACTATCCCCTCTGCTGCTGCTGCTGCTGCTGCTGTTGTTGTACACAATCTTCCTTACAGAAAATAGCACGACTTGTCCTGAACACAAAACAGTAGACTGAAAGAGAGACAACAGCAGCTCCACCCCGCGGTGGCTGCCTTACCGCACCTCGGTTGTAGGAGCTCAGTACGTCCTTTGGTGCAAAATGATAATCGCATTACTGATAACTTTGCGATAATCAGCTCCACAGCTAAACACTACAGCATATCACACAAAACGTGGCAACCTGCAACTCTCGATTTGTGATGGAAGAGAAGACAATCAGCAGACAGAGCAGGGTGCAAAACATCATAAAAACCAAGATAAACTTCACCTACCTCCTCCACTGTCAGAGGCATGCAGATGCGGTACTCCTTCATCAACATAGTCCTTGCACAACGGTGATGGCAACACAGAGGAAGATGCAGCTTGTCGGATTTGGGGTCTCTGGGGGGCCGATCTTACAAACCAGTTGTTTAATTGAAACAATTTGTCCAACAAAACGAGCCCACTGAGACGAATTCACTAAACCCCGTCCTCACTTCTGCATCAGCAGCACCTGCAACGATTCTGCTGTGCCTACGTGAGTCTCTACACACAAACACACACACAGCAGAACCAAAGTGCAAGAGGGTCTTCCAAGGGCTGCAATAATCCTGCTGTAAAATCTATCTCTGTCGGTTTTATGAACTACTCGGTCAGCATCATTTTTTGCCTCCGGATAACGCCTGCAGCTGTGCAAAGAGTCAAGAAATCAAACTCCAAACAAGTCGCTCGCAACAGCAGCCGCAGCCTCATGCGGCTTCCTCTGGCCGCCAGGTCAAGGATCGAGCCCTCCGTCGCTCCCGGGCTCTTCAGCTCTTCGTTTCACCGTGTTCACCTGAAAGCACTTCTCCAAATCTACGAGCGTGCCTCGTGGTCCTGTGAGTTTTCCTGACAGCTCCGTGCAGGGATGCGCAGCCGTTTCGAGTAGCTTCGTCAAGCGACCGAGGGAGGGAGAGACAGGAAACAAGGGGAGGATTTGACCCTCACTGTAAAAGCATCACAATGAAAAACGATGCAGCTTCTGATCGACTGTATAAAAAATATGACAAATAGTATATGTGTATTGTTGCTCCTTAATCTGAGTACTATTGACCGAATCAGTATTTGCCTTTACGTCAAACATGATCTTATTTTGAAAAACTCGATCGGAAGTCCCGCGTGTTTTTCTGTCTCCTTTAACACACCGGAGCTCTCCGCACAGGCAGCGTTGATAATGAGCTTCAGGAGCTCAGTGATTTAAATTCACAAAAACGGGATGATAACCTAAATTTTAACCATTTATGCTATGTGACATTGTGGCATCTATATCACAAAGCCTTGGCAGAAGTACGCTGATGAAATATAACAATAACGATTCTGAGAGCCATACAAGGTTCATACATAATCTATATAGAACATATATAGTACATATAAGGTCTATATTAAAACATATAACATGGTCTATGGTCTATATACGGTATCATTAGGTTTTTTCCCCCATGATGCTCTGCTCTGAATGTCATGGTTGTGACCATAGACTGTATACAGTCTCTGGATCTGATCCGGGATTGAACACAGTTGTAGAGCTGACCCTGGTTCGTAGTTGGAGCTGGCCATGGTTCTGAAATTCATCCGTGAGTTAAAGCTTGCTGTTTAAAGTGTTTAACATATGCCTTAGCTAGCTGGAAATGTGGTTTTAAAACTAAAAAATAAAACCACGTTTCCCTCTCTAGTCTTCAAATGTATTTATGAATTACAGAGCTAAAAAGACAAAGCATGCGTCTGAGGATGCACACCACCCACAACCTGGCAACCCACAGATTCTTCATATTAATGGTTTACAACTGATCTGTAAAATATTATTAAAGATGCGTAATCCACGTGTAACCATGTAGCCACCATTTGCCCTGCTCTTCCAGCAGTTAAAGCTACTTGCAGTTATGCTAACATTAGCGCGCTAACTAGCTAATGCCAAGCTATTTTTGACCGTTCGAGGCATGTGCGGGGCACTTGCCAGGAGGTCTGTGTTTAGTTTCTAATTTTATTTTCATATATATGTATATAAATATTTGGTTTCTTCTGGTCTTTCAGCAGAGTATTTTCTTTTGAGGAGGTGTTGTCGTAGTTGGAAAAAAAAACCCCGTAACGTTAATGTTATACTAGCTAACGTTACCTAGCAATCTCGGGAAATGTTATTGTTGAAACTGACCTGTTTGCTCCGTTTGAACTCCGCCATCAATAAATGAATCTGATGCAAAAGCATGTGAAAAAATGCGATAATGATGTATATTATTGGACACTCACCACGATCCCTTTTTTCGGAGGAAAATATTGCTATCAAGGTTTACTTGTTAAAGTTTTACATTGTGCTTTGTTAGTCTCATATCAAAAACTTCTATCGCGTCACGGAGCAGAAAATCAAAACACGCACTACTGTTTTCAATCGGCAGATGGCAGCAGAGATCTTCATATCTAATCAGGTGAAGGCAAAGCAGAGGTGAGGAAGAGGAGGCAGTTTTTAAAATTTGTTCTTTCATTTTTCATTTACACACAATAAGAAAAGGCTTTTCTGGTTCTGTCATGATGTTGAGCATTATACAGTCAATAGGAACTTTAGATGCTTGTGTTATTTACTGTAGGGAAGGTCAACAGCATGTGTGTGTTTATGTATGCATTCATTTTATGTTGAATTTCATTAGGTACACATGGTCAGCTGCTGAGCTCTAAGTAAAGTGACTAAATTAATTTTTAAAACCCTGAAGATTTGATCATATGCTGCACAGTATGAATTATCAGTAAGAGAAGAGAATATCATATAATGAACTTGAAGATGCAGTATTGGCTATAAGGTTATACATTAAAACTAGAGTGAAAGTCATGACAGTTAAGATTCATCCAGACTAGTGTTCATTAGTTTTGTATAAATCACACAGCAGCGGACTGTCATTGTTGTTGCTGGTGGCATTCAGAGTTGGTGAACTAACTTTTCCTCCGTGTTGTAAAGGAAGGAAACAGAAGTTCTTATGTCTCAACTCAAGAGGGTGCAGTGCACTCGCATGTGTTGTGTATCTGAAATTCATTTCTTACACTGTCAGTGTCACAGAACAAGACAGCACAGAGGCACCAGCGCAGACACAGAATCTGATTCATGTACACAGTACATCACAAACTACCACAAACATGAAGGTCTGCATGTGCCATGATTCGAACTGCAACTCCCACACAACTCTGCAACACTATTATTAAAAGCATGCGCACACTGAAAAACTTTCTGCACATAAAGTTACTGTTGAGATTCTGAGGAATTTTAAGTAAGGACGAGTTGTGCTGAGCAGCTGAAAACAGCCAGGGAGAATGAAATATATACTGTATAATTAAATATATAAGTTATATTACCTAAGCCCCTACAACACACTCACTTACTGCAGACACAATACATGCAGTGCACACACATACACACACATACACACACACACACACACACACATCACAGATTTATTAAAGAGCAGTTGACTCTGGTGGGTGATGCACTCTGTTGAAGTTACAGTCTGAAATCTCTTCGACAGACTGTTCTCCAGCTGAATTCATTACCCGCACACAAGGCAAACACTAACACATGCACACAAAGGAAAACAAAGGCAATTTTTGGTCCAAGTTGCCGTAAGACATTATGCTAAGCTGTTTGTAGTGTCAAACTGATGACGCCTGCTACAGCAGACACATATATCAGACACACACACACACAAACTCTGTTTATTCTAGCTGGTATCAGAGTGTCGGCAGAGAGGAGAAACTGTTGCTAAGAGACCTGGCTTCCTCCCCTCTTGCCGCTCAGCATCATTAGTTGGCCTTTACTGTCACTTTCCCAACCTCTCAGCCCAGTCAGTCCAGTGTTACTGTGGAGAAAGGAGCTTGTCTCTCAGCTTGTTCAATAGTGGGGACTGGGCGGGAGCCAAAATTAATAAGGGGTTTATTAGAGACATCGGTCAGGGGCGAAAAACACTGGTGTTAGATGGGCATCACAGGCCGGCTTAATGGTTGCATTACACTCAGGTGAATAGACAGGGAGGGGGTCTGGGGGGGACGGGGGTGGATGTTTCTTTACACTTCATTTGTATGAATTTCTTGCCACTTTAATGGAACATGATTTAATCCATGTGAAGTTCAAGATGGAGCTTCTGCTTTTGAAAAGTGTGCACATCAAGGATTTTGGTTCAGCTCGCTCAAAACTATGACTTCTTTGATCCTCCTGTTGCCTGGTGGAAAATTTGTCCGTGGGTTGTTCTGCTTTTCATCTTACTCTGCTCTTGCTGAGAACACATTAGAGGGCACTGAAAATCCGGACTGACTGTGGTAACACACATTTAAAGGCCCTAAATAATATTTTTTCTTCACCGATCACGATTGAGGGGGGGTCAGACAATAACAAGTGTTAGACCTCTGCAGTTTTGGTGCAGTCATTTCACAGGAGACTTCTGTGTTTCTCTGTGCTTTTCCCACTAATGTGAAGTGACTGGGGCTTCACTGGAAAAAACACATTTGATATTTTCCGCCTGTCCATCAGATGTCCCTTCACTTTCCATCCCTTCCACATCACCTGACTATCCCACCCATCTACACACCTGTTCCCACTTCCTTCATCTGCTCTGCAGGTGCCTGGCCTTCCCCACCCTCCTCCTCACCTGAATCTCATTCCCTCGTCAGCCCCACAGATACTTAACCAGCCCATTCACGTTCATACTTTTTCAGCTGCAATGTTGGTGTCTTACCTTCTATTTTTGCTTTTGAGTATCTGCCACTTGAACATTGACCTGAATCTTCCTTCCTTCCTTCCTGCCTGCCCACTCGACAGCCTACCTGTATCAATACCTAACTGCCTGCCTACCAGTACCTGCTTGTAAGCCTCTCTTTATCAGTGCATCACTGGAATCATCCTGCCTGCCTGTTTTTCTGCATTTGGGTCTAATCCTGTTGTGACAGAAGCTCACTCAGGAGGCAAGACAATTGAATGCTGAGCCTTTGCATATTACAAAATAAATAAATGATGAACAGCACTGTTTGGTGCAGAACAGTGGAGACTGTCAGGTATCAGCCAGATGGGACCCATCCGCATTAAATATTGTTTCTTTGTCTATCATTATGAAATGCAGTGTTCAAGCTATCAGTTACATTCATTGCATCATAGCAGACTGTCAGCTCAGGTTTTAGTGCCACACCAATCACTGGCTTCATATCACCTTACACAACTATGATTTTTAAGCAGTGAGGCATACAGATTTTAAATTTGGGAAAAAGAGAGCACTGGTATTGAATATCAGAATTGGTATCAGAATGCAAAAAATGGGATTGGGGCAACCCCACAAAAGCCGTTAGGACAATCCAGATGAATTCAATCCACGACTGAAAAAAGGCCCTCCACAAATGTCAATATCAGCAAGAAAATACAGTCATCGTCATCAGTGATTCCACATCATGTCTGAACCAGACGTTGAGCACCATGTATGCCTGAATCGGGCCTCTGCAGATGGCCAGTTCATTAGTGAGAGAAGATGGGTTATAAAGTGGCAGGAAGGTGTAAGGTGATTATGTCACATAATTCTGAAAACATGGAGGGTGCTGCTCTCAGCTGTGGTGAAAACACACCACAGGGATTCACACATAGATGTGACTGCCACTCATCTGCATATGATACATGCATGGGCACAGACATATACAGTATACACAATACACACAGCCCATCCCTAGTGTTGGGGAAGCTATTTTAAACGCAAAGCTTTGCAAGCTGTCAATACTTCACACTGTAAGAAGTTGAACTACAGTAAATCTTCCCTTGGGAGAAATCTAGTCTGTTTAACTAAAGCTACTTAGAAAAAAGAAGTAAAAAAAATGACAATGTACATGTGATACGAATTATAAACAGGATTACTCAGTTAGCCAGCTAACTTCTAAACTAACATGCAACAACTTCTCTGAAGATTTGTTAATAAATAGCAATTATGAGTACTAATTAACACCTAATATATTTAAGTGACACTGGGCATACCTTCACAGCAGTTAGGATGACAGAAAAGGGGGGTCGGGCTGGTCAAAGGGGGTTCATCTATTATAGAGAAGCAATGATAAAATTAAAGAAATAAAAATACATTCATTTTATGGCCAAAAATTGTTTGTAGCTTCAGTAGTTCACAACAACAACAACAACAACAACAACAACAACAACAACAATGGCAAATACTAATAATTTAAAAGCTTTAATCACTATGCACACGTGAATGTATTTGAACTACCAGCAAACTACCACACAGCTAGTGCAGTTAAAGTACTTATCTTCTTTACATGTAGTTTTCCCCAACATTACCTATTCCACACTGTGTGTAGACAGACTCTCATCCGCACAAAAAAGTACCACAAACCTCAGTACACTTATTCCAACGCACTCTCTCCAAGCTAGCTGTCAAATTCAGAGTTGAAAGACGACATTAACATTGACACTGACAGCAATTTGAAGACAGAGCACCTTTGAGGGACTGTACGAGTTGAGGTGATAAAGTTTGTCTGCGGATAAATAGCTGTCTGGCTCTGGGACTGTCAAAACAGCACCTTCTGCAGTAGCACCTGTTCCTTGCTCTTTGAGGCCAGATGTTGTTAGACGTCTAAAGGGAAGTGCATGCGTTGTAATTAATATAGAGATTAGGGGATGTCTAATCAGAAGTACGACAAGCATCCTCTCACAATAAATGCTGCAAGATAATTCTCTGCAAGCTGAAAAGCTTTCATAAGGGCGGCTGTGTTGATGCACCATGAATAAGGAAGATTACTGTGGGAAGGAGCGGTACAGAGCACGTATTCACAATCAGAGAAAAACCACAGACAACAGAGAAAACATCAAGCTGCATGTCCCTTCATCGCCTTCTAATGTGGATAATTTACAAATTGAGGGTGAGATTCAGACAACACATCGCTCACAAACACTCTTCTTCTCCTGCCACATCTGCGCTCATCCTTATCAATCATGTACATGCGACCCTTTAGAGTGGAGATTGACGCTTCGATGTCAACACCGTTTCCATGGATACACTGAGATCCAATCCACTTCTCGGTTTTCCCTAATGCTGGTCCACAACCCAAACATGCACAGTAGGGAGTGGTGGCGCTTCAGGCCCAGCATTACCGAGAAGAAACATTTACCAATCCTGCAAACGAGGCACCCATAATGTGCCTTGTTATCCGGGTAATTTTAACTTCCCATTTCCCAATCTCGTGGGTCAGACGGCCATCGAGGTGTCATGCACATTTCATTTAGAGCAGAAGATTGTCTCTTGCATAATGTATAATGAAATCTGAACTTATTGCCAGTGGAGAGATATTGCTGTGAGAGATGAGGCATCTTTTTTCATTTGCGGGGCTCAGCTTGCATTTCTCCTCTAAGATTAAACGACAACCGCTCAATATCACAGCTATTAGGGTGTGATGGCGGAGGGAGACGAGCGCTCGGAGATGTGCGTGCATGTGCATATGTGTTTGTCTGCTGTGCATGTGTGTGTCCCCGTGTGTATGTGCGCCTACTGTACGTGCTTGTGCGCATGACTGTGTGTGTTAATATTTCTGACGTAATGGTTTTGCTTTGTCACGGTGGCCGTAGAGCATTTTGGGGCTGCTGATCATCCTGCTCATAGCCAAGCTGCTGCCTCCATGTCACTATGGAGACACTGGTTGCTGTACATCAGCCAATCAGGGCACAGTAGGAGATGTTAAAAAGGCGTCCATGTAAAGATTGTCTGTGTTGTTCGGTGTATGCTCAGGAAGTTGTTCTGTGTCGGTTTGTGTTTCTTTCTGCCTCTGCCTGTTCTTCGCCGGTGAGGAACAGACATGGCAAAATTCAACACAATGTTCTCATTACTGGGACAAAAGTTTCCACCACCAGTTGAAGCGAAGAGGTTGTTTTCTCGATGAAGGAATCTTTGAGAAAAAGTGCAGCGTGCCACATTCTGTTGAATAAATGATGACTGACTTGGCACAGTTAGTTCATTTAGAAATTAAAATTCACGGTTGGATGAAATTATATCTTCTCTTTCTCTCTCTGTCAGATACTTTAGTTTCATGCTATGAGTCCACTGAATTCAGATCATATGAGGACAAACTGTGATGGTGAGGTGAGCTCTGTTATGTTACCTGAGAAAGGAAACTAAAATATATACATAAACAAATGAATTTATTGACAACTAAAGATGAATAACTGAAAAAAACAATATTGAAAGATGGCCCACACCCACTGGTACTGGTCACAGCTTTCCTCATGGCCTTTACCTCCAGGCCCTGATGAGATACTGAAGGCACCTGTGTGAGGAAACGAAGAAAACACAAAGCCACAACGAGTAACACTGTCCTAAAACTGAGCTGAATCATCATGTACCTTAAAAGCAGCTCAGCCTTTTACTTTAATTTGCCTTTGGTTTTACCCAAACTGTCCATTACAATGTGAGTTTATGGTTAAACCGTGACCTATGTTACTGTAGCTCTAATTGTGTGCACAAGTAGATTTTCTTTACAATGTTCATCAGCGTATCACAGCAGGTAACTCCAGGCAGGTAAATTGTAATGAAACACATGGACAGAGATGGACAGAGACATGAGACAGAGGAAAAAAGACTGTATTTTAAACTGACCATTCAGAGGATTGTGGTTTCTTTTAAATGATAGTCACGGCATGAACAATGGCAGAATAGCAGGAAGAAGATGAAAGGAAAATGAAAGAAAAAAGGAAGATCTGAGGGAGAGAAAAAGGATGAAAAGGAGGGAGTGGAAAGAATTCAACCTAGTGAGGTTGTGAGAGAGAAAGAGATGGGAAAGGTGAGTTAATGATCCTTCAGATGAAGGCTAATGAGTTCATCTGAGGGGCTCTAAGGTGCTGTCTACACCGTGATGAAAGTTAGTCTCTCTCTCACACACACACACACACACACACACACACACACACACACACACAGATTTTCATCACTTTTGAGGACATTACATAGACTTACATTTTGTCCCCACAAGTAAGTCGAGTCCCCATGATATGACTTATGTCTTCACAACATGAGTAAGACATGCCCCCCCACCCCCCAATCCACACATACATGCACACACACACACACACACACACACACACACACACACACACACACACACACACACACACACACACCTCCCCTCACCCCTCCTCTTACATCTCACCTGTGGAGTGGGAACAAAGACACACCATGAATTGATGAGTTCCTTCCTCTAGCATTTCTGAGTCTAACAGCTTGTCTCTAGCTGTTCAGGTTCAGGTTCACAGAATTGAGGTTGAAGTTTAAAACTCAGGTGTTGCAAGAACCTCTTTGCATTTTTACTCAGCTGCCTTAAGTTGTTTTAATTTTCACTATGTAATTGATTGACAAGGAGAGATAATAACATATTTTTCTGACTTACAAACAACAGGTTTTGAAACACACCATTGATTTACCCTCCACTTCCCAGATTGCCTCTGAAATTACATTTGAGGTGGCAGGCAGTGATGATGATAGTGGTGGTGGAGGAGGTGGAGGTGGGGTGCTCTGCAGCCATCTCTTCATTGTAAACGGTTTGTCTTTGATAGCCAGGCTCTCTCACCTGCATCAGCCCCAAATGCAGCACATTAATAATGTAGGCACGTCACTCCTCCAGGGAATACCAGTGATTGGACGGCTGTCGCTCGGGGAGCTTCACCTCTCCTGTGCCACACTAATTAAACATACTGTATATATTTATATGCACACACACATACAGATGATTATACATGCATGTCACATTTGGAAACACATAGATGTGAGGAGGTTAAGCCATGGCACACACACGCACACACAGCTACCCAGACACAGACAAACGTGACTCTCACCGTCTGTGACATGTGTCTGTTTCTTCATGGACATGCTCATCATTTGTCTAAGTCCATCCAGTGGAAATAATGGGCTGAATAATGACACAGAACAGCTTTTTTTCTACATGCCTCTGCGCATCACCATTCAAATGACCACGATAAAGAAATGTCCACCAATAATTAAGCATAACAGAACAGGAGAGGTCTCATTTGTCACAGTATGTCAGCTTGACCTCAGAGCAGGACGCAACACAACCCTCCAATTTGATTTTCTGATGAGAGTGGAGCTAAGAATGTATCACATGTCTCTCACCATCAGTCTGTCTTTTTAGGTGCACCCAAAAATTGGGATGCTGTGTAACACATAAATGTAAAAGCAGAATACAGTCATTTGCAAAGGAACTGTGTTTACTGACAACAATTTAACAAAGTGTTTCTGAGCCCATGTAGTAATATCCTTCATACAGTCATGTGTTCACCTCTCTCCATCCTGAGCCTTTCCAGGATGCCTCTTTCCTACCCAATCATGATACTTTCACCTGTTACCAATGAACCTGATTACCTGTGGAATGTTCCAAACAGGTGTTTTTGGAGCATTCCACTACTTTCCCAGTCTGTTGTCGCCCCAACTTGTTTAAAATGCGTAGCTGTCGTCAAGTGGAGAAAAACACATTATTTACCTCTGAAATGTAGTGCGGTATTAGAATCAAGGGATGACACAGAAATTCTCAAGTAAAGAACAAGACCTCAGAATTGTACATAAGTAAATAAACATGGCTACTTCCCACCACTGTTTACCTGTATCTAGCTCATCTCAGTGCATTTTGTGTAAATGTCATAACTCTATAAATAGAAAGACCATTTTATTGCCACAGTTTAATATAACTTGCTTTCTTTTGACAGCCAACATTTTAAGTCACAAAATGTCATGGCCGATTCCTTTCAAGGTGAGAGAGTTGAGATTGTAGAAAATTTCTAAACACAAAATAGAGCTATGAAAAGTACTAAGACAGAAAGCAGAATGACAACCTGGGCACACACAGTACTCCAAACTATGACGCACAAACTTGATGCAAATTAAGGTTAAGTAAAAATAAAACCTGTGCCAACACAGGATTGATCATACGTGGGTGGACAACCAAGGATACAGCAACATGATGGAATAGTGAGCCAGCATTAATCCCATTCACAATTTCTTTATTGGATGTCATGCAACTAACAACTTCTGTCAACCCTGGAACAGTGTGTTATGGAGGAAATGCCCTTTAGCCATGGCTGCCATGGCCCGGTCGCAGAACCAGAGGAAGCTGTGGGACATCTGATGGACGTGAGGGGAGGATGTCAAGCTGAATCAGGACTGAGCATTTAGAGACAGGCAGCATCAGCCTCAGTAACACACAGCTGAGAGAAGCCCCTGAAGAGAGTTTGGTTTTGTGGCAGACCTGAAGTGAACATCTGTGTGTCTCTCCTTTTGTTCATTGACACAAAAACAAGTGAATGACGCTTAATACTAAATCCCAGTCACCAAACACAACAGTGTCATCTCTCCCTATCCTTCTTTCTCTCTTTCTATCATTCTGTCTTTCACTCTCCCTCTCTCACAGTCACCATGGTGACTATGAAGCTCAGACTAAAAAGCAAGCATATACTGTATAATGAGAAAAATTGATATTAAGATTGAGAAAACTTTGGCTGTACTTATGTGCTTTCCTCCCACGTTGCCCATGAGTGAGTCACAGGCCTGCATGATGGAGATGAGAGCTTTCACTGAGCAAGTCAGAAATGGTTGTTCTGCAAGCGTCATTCAAAGGAACAATTAGCACATGAGCAGCATGGTGCCGCTCTGTTTGTCCCGTTTTTTTTCATAATCTAACCTGAACAGTATGGCTTATAGTATGCTTATTTTCTTTCCTTTTTTTTTTTTTTAATGTTGGCCTATTGTTATCTCTGCAATAAAATTCAAGAGTACAAATAGCACCCACGAGCTGAGCCCGTCTCAGCTATTTAGCTACCGTTAACATTCAGCCACTTTCTTGCTAATATTACCTTTTAATCATGTTACATGATGGGATAGGAAAGGCCTATATTAATTGTGAAACATCAACCCACATCTTGGACACATTTATTTACACACTGGAAGTAAAATGCAGTGGACGTAGTCAAGCTAGTCAGTGTAACTTTGCTAACGTCGGTGTCTCTTCATCCAACCTCACCAATGTTATGCAAGTTAATAACATTATGGGACATTAGGCTAGACATGCCTGTGCGTTACATTACATCACGTTTCATTACAAACTTGTTTACATCCAGTATGTTTTACCGCCTAAATAAATGTGTCCAAGATGTGCGCTGATATTACTTTACGCCTTTTCTACCATATCAAACTGTAATGTTATCTAGGAAAAAGGTGAATGCTAACATTAGCTGCTGTCTAAAACAGCAGTACAACATTATCCTTTCCATAACAGCATTTGTGCTTCCCACCCTGGGCCTTGCGTCAGAGGAAAATGGCCGCTGTGTAAATATGAGCTCTCAAGTAGTAAAAATTTCTGTACACAAACAACAGCACTGGCCTTTGCTCACAGATACAACAAATTCTGCCTCATTCTCAGGATGTTTTCTCATGGAAATGCTTTCACTCGCTTTCTATTATTTTCCCTTCCAGCATCATCAACTGGGTCTGAAGTTAGATAACTGGAGTGACGTACACAGCGAATTCAGAACTCAAAAGATGAACAGAATGAGCCAGGACAGTTTGGTTTTTTTCTCCGTAATTCATTTTAATCTCCTGTTCTTGCTTCATTTCCTTCGAGGGTAAAAGTGAAGTAAATGACAGCATGTACAACAAAATGAAAGACAAAAAAACTTGGACAAGGGAAAACAAAGAAATCACTGTCACAGTATTGCTGTTTGCCAAAGCTCCTAAAAAAACACCTTTCCAAAATAGGTTGTTGTCTCCATGATTACCCGTTTCTGTTCAGGGTGAGTACTATTCATTTCTGCTCTTCCTGTCTCTGCTCTTCTCTTACATAATCGAAAACACATTATGGCAGTGCTCAAATCTATTATTCCTCAAGGGCCGGACTGAATAACGCCTCCATGCTCATCATTCTTAACAATTGTTTCCTGTGTGTTTGCGTGTGTGTCTGTCTGTCTGTCTGTCTGTGTGTTTTGGGCAATTATTGCCTGACCTTTTCTTCCACCTCTCCTCCCTATTGATTGTGAAAACAGACTTGGATTAATAATTCACAAAAAACAGTGGGAGTTTTGACTACTCCTGTTGCCCATGGCAGCAAGACCAGAGCATGCGTTTGCATGTTTGTGTGTGTATGCGTATCCATTTGCTTGCGAGTGCTGTAATGGGCATTTGTGTGAACCTGCGGCTGTTTTTAAATTTGAAATGCATATTTTACAGCAACTTAAACCCTCTGAACTCTAAGGCTACTGATATCACGACTTCCACTCTCTCCTTCGCTGTTTGTCCAGTCTTCCCTTTGAATAGAGCAAATGTACAGTATGAAGTGAGTCAGTGTGAGCTGTCACTGTCACTGCTACCTGTTGCCTAACTTCTGTAATCACATGCTATTAAAGAAATAGTTTGACATTTTGGGAAATGTGCTTATTTTCTGACTTGCGATGAGAAAATTGATACCACTCTCATGTCTATTTGGTAAATGTGTTGCTGCAGTCAGCAGCTGTTTAGCTTACCTTAACATAAAGCAACAAAATGGAAGTGTAAGAGGTGGAAAAATGACAATAGTGACAATAGTGTGCTGGACTATTTCTCATATAACGTGTTGATTAGTGAGATTAAGAGATGCTGGTAGGCAGATTTTAGTAGAGTTTGACAGAGACAGACTAGTTTCTGCCAGTTTCATCTACTTATTCTAAGCCAAGCTTACAGGCTGCAGGGGGCTCATCCTGTCTCCAGGGTCCTATGTTCCCAGGCATGCCTGTCTTTTGATATGAACTAACATTGTTAGAGTGTGGTAAGGGTTGTCTTCACAGTTCAAATGACAAAAGAATGAAGAGAGATGGATGTTTCTAATGCAGTTTGAATGGTAAAAATCCTCTCAGCCTCTGTGGGGATATCAATGTCTGAAGTTAAGAAAGCAGTCATGCCTGCAAATTTGAGGGTGTAGGCTTCAAGGCATATAACATTAGGAGGCTATAAGCTGTGGGTGGGTGATTTCAACATATTGACCCAGGAAAATGTACTGCACATTGCTGAGATTAGGCACATCAGGCTTTTAATTAACACCATGTAAACCCATCCACAGTAGTTCTAGATGCTCAGAGCAAAAGGGCAAAGACATCTGCATATGCAGGGGGTCTGGGTGGGTAGATTTCAACTTATGTACATAAGTGGACATATGTAACATACTAAACTCAAGTCAAAATGTCTACGAAATGTGCTGTACTTACATGTAAACATACTTATTTTAAGCCAATTCATGATCTGTTCCTGAAGCTTGCCAATTATTTTTGGTGCCTAAATCAGACCAAACTGTGACCGTTTCACAACATTAACCATGTGAAAGACTTTGTGACCGGAAGGCTTTCTGGCAGAAGTCTCATACAGCACTGTGACGTCAATCAAATCACTATTGATTGTGAGGTCATCTGACAGAATAGGCATCATTGCAGATAAATACTTGTAGTATGTGATCAGTTATAGAGACCTTTAAAAGACTGAAAGAATCATCAAACAGCATCTCAAACACCCACACTGCCTCATGATTGCTGTAGTTTTCCACAACCAACAATCAGACAATCATGCCCACTTTACATAGCAATTGTCCAGGTGTGTGGAGGCAAGAAACAGCGCAGTTGCAGAGTTGCAGCAGAGGTTCCTGGCCGGACTTGAAACCGAGGAACTCATGGTCAGCAGCTTGAACACTAAGCCATGGATATGCCCCAGTATGCAGGATTTCAACCTTTTCTCGCTTTTTCTTTTCATTCATCCACCTCCACTTGTGTACAAACAAGGCCTTTAAGGAGAGACTGTCCAAATAGTGTGCACTATTATCCCCATTGGTATGATTCATCTCATCTATGACTGTGTGGCCATTATAAACACTTTTGCCCCAAGGCAGCAGAGTGTATCTTATTATCTGTCTCACACACAGTCGGAGCATTCTTGCGTCATAATTTTCCACCAGCTCAGTTTTAGCCATCTAAAACACAAGGCTGGTGTTCTCAGTTTTATCCACTCTGGAGAGTGTTTTCGTGATGTGAAGAACACAGACCGTTACAGAGGCATCTAACCTTTGTCAAATTATTGTTTTTAAACTATAAAAGGTCATCAGACACAATAACTCAGATGATGACTTTACAGGATGAACATCCAACAGTAGGTCTGGCTAACTAGTTTGCATTCCTAATTATATTGTGCTGACAAACATAATCATTGCTTGGATTATGTTCAGAGTCAATGCTTGCTTGAGTGAATGAAACACTGCATTTGTGTAATGCACTGGAGTTGCAGAGCGGTCGTCAGAGTGGATGGTGGGAGTATGAAGTCAGGTCTCTGACCCCAGAATTCAGGGTTCACATCCAGACTGCGGTTAGGTTTAGGCAACAGAAGACTTTTTCTGTATTAAACATACCATGAGCTTTCCCTTACAGTGCTATCGGTGCCTAAACATAACAACATAAAAAACATAAAAACCTGAATAATGCTGTAGTCACTACGAGTGGGTAGTGCACTGCAAGTTTGCCTATTTTGGTGGAAAGCACATGAAATATGTTGTCAGAAAACAAACCTTCAGTATCTGCACTTCTTTACGACTTGACGGGTACATTAATTAACAGCATTTCCTCATTACGTTAATACAAAATGTAATTGGTCTGCATTACGTTTCCTTCGAAAGCCTATTTGCTGTTGCTAATTAGTTGCATATAAACATCATTTCTAAGAGACGGGGCTCGTCAGGAATGAAATATCTTTTTCACAACAACCCCTGTTGTTCAATTTCCAAATGTTACTTCAAGTTATGTGAACCTTGTGATCAACATAACTGAGCTGATGATTCATGCACATACATGGACCTTAAAGCCAGTTTTCATTTGTTGAAATACAATCTCCTCTTGCATAAATCATAGCACACTCTCTTCTCTTTTCACTATCAAAGCAGTTAAACATATGTGATTTAGTCAAGCACTCTCAGCCCAGAGGACATCTCATCTCCACATCCATGCTCCGTCAGCTCCTGTCCCTCCAGGCCACAGTGCAGTGTGCACTGTATAGTATGTACAGATGAAGTACTGGTAGTGCATTGCACTCTTGCACTGGATTGTATTGCCTTATTACAGGTCTATCTCCGCTCAACAGTCACTACCGATCCAAGTCATTAGGCAGCAGAGTGCCTGCTTGAGAGAGCACTGGAGCAGAAAGATAGAGAGAGGGAGGAGAGGAGGGAAAAAGCTGATAAAAAGAAGGTGGGGATGAACCAATGGCTCACTGTCACTGCCTGCAGAGGAAAGTGTCAAAGAGGGGAAAGGAAACAGAGGAAAAGGAGACGAGAAGAGAAAGGGGGAGAAGATTGAAGCCGACTCAGGAGAGGGAAAACAAAGAAACAGGGTGATTAATGAAGTGGAACAAAGAGGAGAAAGGAGGGGGGCATAATCTGCTGCCAGGCAAAAAAGAGACACAAAGAGATAAAGACGAAGAAAATAAAGAAAAATATTAGTGTGACAGAGAAAGAAAAGGACAAAAAAGAAAATTCTGGTTGAAGAGGGAGAATTGGGGATGCGGAGTAAAGAGTGTGGGCAGCAGAGAGAGCTGCAAACAAAAAAGGACATGATAACAAGGATGGATAGAAGCTGTCAGAGCATCAGAGGGAAAGAGAGGCAGGTATGACTGAAGGAAAGAGAGATACAGTCACACATAAGCAGAGTGGAGACAGAGCTGGGGTGAAAGTAGTACTTGAGGGTAACTTGAGTGTCAGTTTCACCGTCTCCCTGAGGTGAAGAGCTTAGTTCAGTCGAGTAGATCAGCTTTCTTTTTCTTTGCAAACACTGCGCTCTGTCTCTTTAGATTGAATCCAGTGAGACTAAAAAAAGGTATAAGAACAAAAAAAAAACATCAAAATGATCAGTAAAATGTGAAATATAGCTCAAGTGATATCATATCATTTAGAGTGTGTGAGAGAGAAAATTAAGATGCTGTTACAAAGGTCCCAATACCAACACCCGTGGTCTTACGCCAAGATACACAGAAGTAAGCATTTGACTGTTTGTAAGTTCTGCATGTGTGGGTATTTGGATCAAAGAAAACAGCAGCAATTTTAGCTGCAGGTTTTGTCAGCTTATGTTTTGATTTATTAAAATATTTAATGTTGAGCACTTTGTCTAAAAGTTCAAGTTCAGTCTCTGTTTGTTTCTTTTGCGCTGCTGGCAGAACTTCATAGCTCTTTGGAGGATCATGTCCTCTTCTTCTTCTTCTTTTTTATTCTTATTCAGTCAAAAAGACAAAACACTGACAAAACAACACAAGGAAGACAGCTTTTTGTCCATCTCTGCTCTTTCAGGATGTTATGCATATCTCTGGGTCTCTCTGCTGCTGTCATCACACCGCGCTCAGTCACATCAATGTCATTTCATGTTCTTTTTCTTCCCTGTCCACTAGACTTGCAAGAAATCCAACCCTGTGATTTTAAACATTTTTTGCCAGCTCATACGCTCTCTGAGGGACACGGCTGAATGGAAAATGCTTGTACTGTGCTGCTGTGTGTAGAGAATAGTAACAGCTTTGACAGCACTCAGTCAGAGGTCAGGAAAGGGACTGACAGCTTTACATTCATAGCAGTGACTCAAAGGACCTGATGACTCCTGCAAACGTCAACTTTCCTCATCAACAAAGTGACACAAAGGTGAGACAAACCAGTGGCATTTCTGAGGCTACACCTAGCTGTGGTCACATGACCAGATTTCATTTCTGAAAAGTTAAAGAGATAAATCTTCAATAATTTAAGCAAGGTTACTTTTGTATTTCCACGTCTGAAATTCAAAATAACATAAAAAGAAAAGACTCTGAAGCAAACGTTCGGGCACCACGGTCTTATAACTTATCTTATCTTATCTTATCTTACAACTTACTAATGCCACCTTTTGCACCTTGTAAAGGCTTTTTGTAGCTGGTCAGGAGTCTTTCAGTTCTTGTTTGGAGGATTTTCTTCCTGCATGAGGCTTCTAGTTCTGTGAGATTCTTGAGCCGTCTTACATACACTGCTATTTTGAGGATTTTATATGATGTTGAGGTCATGAGACTTTGAGGGCCATGGCAAAACCTTCAGCTTGCGCCTCGGGCTTGCTTAGATGTTCCTTTGTAAACTTCTGATGCTGAATTGTGAGGATGCAGGAAAGGTTTTCTTCTGATGACTCTCCAGTGAAGGTCACATTTGTGCAGGTGTCACAGTAGAACAGTGCACCACCATCAAATGAGGGGTTTGATTTGCCTTTCTAGTTGTCCAACAAGCAGTTCCCTCTCAAAGTTTTCTTTGTTCCATACCTCAACTTGACGCCCACTGTTCCTGTTAACTGCCATTTCTTAATTACATGATGAAGGGAGGAAATGGCTACCTGAAAATGTTTGGCTATCATCTTACAGCCTTTTCCAGCATTTTGGGCATCGGTTATTTAAAATTCAGAGTGCTGGGCAGCTGCTTAGAGGACCCTCTGTGAGTAAGAAACGAGTCTGAGGGTATAGCAGACATGGGCTGTATCATTGGTGATAGACCTGTTCAGTCGTTTATGTATGAGGATGTGTTGGTATGATTATGTTTTCTCCACAATTTCTCACCAATTACACATGAAAGCAGTTTTACGAGCATTTCTTTGACGTTTTCCACAAGAAATACAAATCTAACAGCATAAGTTTGATGCTCCAGTAAGCTGAAGTGTATTCCTGCTTAGTCTCCTTTTTGGTCTGTTAAGCAAGTTACAATTATTTATGGACCTACCTTTGCCTCTGCACAAAATCTAGCCTCCAGCATTAGTAAATGCAAACAGATGCCATATATTCTACCAACTTCTTTGTGCTTCAGCCTTGGACGATGCACAAATTACCAAAGGTGCAAAAAAATGTGGGATCCATAAGTACAATACATTTTTGTGTGTGTTATCTTAATTGGCATAATATTGCTTCTCACATGGAAAAAGGTATTGCGTTTGAGCAAACAATATCAAAACCAATGTAGGCAGCAGAGAGTAAATACGGTTGTGTCTTAATGTACGCTCTGCTCCTGCTGGTCTCATTGCTCTATGGTAAAGGCCTCATGAATGATTTAGGGAGCTTCGAGCATTTATCACATCCAGCTCTGAAAAGTCCTGACCTGCAGTGTATAAGGTCTCTGGAGCATTTCCAATAGGGTTGTTTCTCAATTCAGCCACATTTTCTTAGTCAGAGTTTCCTGGACCAAATCGAGTCTGTGAATGCGTGAGCAATGACAGAAGCTGAGTGCATTCTTTGAAAAGAACGGAGATGTCATTTTTATTTTCCAAAAAAGAGTTTATCCATTAAATCTCTCTATCTGTAGATAAACATATAAAAACATACCAAAGAGGAATTTTGAATATTTTGGAAGTTTTATTATATTTCTTTTGAAAAAAGACAACCATGAACATAAAGTACTTAATCCAAGCATTTACAAATCTAAAATAAAATATACAGATCAAAGTTATTGTTTGGAAGAAATACTAAACTCTGGGTGAGTCTTTTGTCACAAATACATTGGCATGGGATTATAATCCTACGGGATTATTGTATTTAACATCTCTTATGATTTAGATGTAAATTTAAAGTACAGGCCAACAGCTGAGTATGATGGCAGGATCCATGTGATCATTGCAGATTATATAAAATAGTCAATAAAATGAAAAAATACAGGTATTGTTTCAATTCTATAAAATACAAACCTGTACAATGACCAAGTAATTTTTGTGATCGCAGTAAGAAAAATGGAAATGTTCCTGTCAGATGGACCTCAGAGCTAAATGTAATCATTTCTTCTTGTGTTCCCCTGTGAAACAGCGTCATTTATGGAACTTTAATTTCACTGCACCTGCACCAGCTGAATGACTTCAGGGCCAAAGTGACTCACTGAAAAATAACACATTAGGCATAGAGGACTGTTTTGCTAATACACGGCCCTTGTGTGAGATCTACACATGAAAAAGAGCCAATAAAAATTACTGCTGTCAGGTGAAAACTGAATTCTTGTGTTTTTATTGGTTGCACTCGAACTGAAAAGGTCATTTATGATTTGAACATCAAAATAATTAGAAAAACAAGTGAAAGAAAGTCTGAATGAGGTTTTCATCTGACAGCAACAATATAGTTGTCTACAGAACAAAATAGTATTTAAACTTTAAGGTACCGTTTTACAATCAATAGCAATACTTAAATGAAAATGTCATCTGTGTCATACTTATCCTAAATATTTTAGCTTTAGGCCTACATGTCCCGAAAGGAAAGTAACAATTCAAGACATTGCAAATAAAAAAGTTCCACAAACATCTATACTTTTTTTTAAGTGAAAGAAATTCTCTATGGATGTTCATAATGTATTTTAAGAGTAGGTACGCTTCATACGCCAAAGTTAAAGTATGGTCACACGTGCACGAATTCAGGTTAATGACGCTATCAACGTCACTCGTATCAACAATCACTAAAGCTGAAGTGAAGATGCCAACTGGCTCATGTTCTTCTCTAATGTGTGACCGTACCCTTATGAGGCAGAAATTCAACTGACCGTTTGCTTAGCCGCACGCCGCCATCAAGCTTTCCATGTTCACATGGCAGGATGCAGTTTTCAGTGACACAATTTGCAGATTTACTGGATCTACCTTGAAATTCTCTGTAATTTTCACAACAATGGGTCAGTCCTTGATTTCAAAGGCAGACAAAAGCCGGCTTCTCATTTCGGGCGGGTGACTGTCAATTTTTGATTTTAGAATTTGTATTTGGCTAGCAAGTTAAGCTAACGTCAACCTCACGTCAACCTCATGTCAACCTCATGTCAACCTCAACAGAAACTTTTTGTGCTTGAATGTTTGGTTTTGGAGAGAGTTTAAAAAAGAAACCACCATAAAACCCTTTGTGTACAGGCTGTCGCTCTTGCAGCCCTTTACCAACCACTTCATTTTTAGCTTGACAATCCTGCCAAACTCTCTTCTGAAGTTATGATTGGACAATAGCTGTTGAGGCTAGAGGTTTAGCAAACGGTCAATTCATTTCTAAACTTTCTCTGTATATTTCTGGCGTTGTAACTATTTTTTTAAATGCTCAAAGCAGAGTACATTTGCTAACATACAAAGCATAACCCAGAGACTCACCAAATACTATGGACAATATTATAGATCGGATCCTCTGGACTTAAATTATTGGGGGTCTTGAACACTGACCTGAAATAAATGACTGATGTCAACAAGGGAGTATCAGACAAGAGGTTTCTCTGCAGACAATCAATGGCACAGATTGACTGCAGAGAGTCCTTGGAGAAAAGAAAAGACTGCAGTGACAGTAGCCCATTATAACGATTCACTACTTCACTTTAAACAAAGCGTTACCGTGCAGTTTCTCAACGTCTTTATCTGGTTTGGTGTAGTACACTTTAATTCAGTCCTTTTTCTTTTTTTCTGTTTCTTTTAGATCTCGCTTGGTCTGTTGTATCTCTACCTGGTCTCAGACTAAATATTTGATCGCGTCTTGCCTTTTTGTTGTCACACTATTTTTTTCCTCTAGTCAAGTATAAAACAGCATCTAAAAGTCATTTTACTCACATTAGTGTGACATTTATGAAATGATTAACTGCAGCTGTTGACAGTTCAGATGTTGTCAGATTATCCTCAAACAATCATTTACAATTTTATATTGTATTTTTGAACTTTTTTTTTTTTTTTTTGTACTGTAACATGTCAAAACCCTTATATGTGTTTACATGTTTTACTCCAGTCAGTCTACTGCAAATTGTTGACTGACTCTTTTTTTAACTTCCAGTCAATTTTAGCACAGGCTGAAAATCAATTTGCAAAAATTTGCTTTTTTGGTCACGTGGTAATGCAGTTGCAAGCAGGGCCTACTTGTGCTCAGGCGCTTGGGAACAGTTCCAGCGACCTTAACTTCAGACACTGCAGCTGAAAAGCATCGCATTTATGAAATATGTTGCCACAAAACCAAAAATTAAATAAGATAATGATAAACTATAAACATATGGACCTTGTAAAAATAGATGATATGAGTTTGGTTAATACTCAAAAAAAGGTCAAGACACACCAATAAGGAAGATAACAAGAATGTCATTGTTTTTGCTGTGGCTGGTTATCTATCACAAGTCTCTCCAAGTTGATTTTTTAATATTTTATCAACATGAACTGAAATTAATGGACATGGAAGGCAGGAAATCAGGCTAAAAAGTGTTAAATGCTTTGGGAAATAGGTTGCAGTAATGATAAATATGTGGAATAGGTAGTTAAAGGGCAAAACCACTTGTACTTCCTCATCATTTTAACTAGGCCGTCAGACGTGCCTGTTGCGTCACCTGTGGCTAATCTAAGGTGTCAGGCTCAGCGTCCATGCAGGTCTCCCAGGGGTTGCGTGGCATGTGGGGCATGGAGATGAGGAGCAGGGCAACTCCACTGAGGATGAGCAGGGTGAAGGAGGCGCAGGCGCAGGTAAAGGACCAAGAGTAGTAGTATTCAATCCAGATGGTCTCATCACTGTCAATCATACGCTTGACAGACTGGCGCATTACCTCGACAGAAATGATGATGCACAGTCCTGCATGTCAAAGAACAAAGAACAGGTTGCTGGGGAAAAAAAATCAATTTTGAGTCTGTAACAGTTAATTCAACACTTTAAGATACCTTGAACTGTTGCCCCAGATCTACTCTGTCAGTAGTTCCCACCTCCAAAAAGAAGAATCAGCTTTGTCATCTCTGTTAACTTAGTTGTAACATTCATCACCAAAAGAAAAGGCGTGTGTGATGATGGCACTGACACACCTCATTTCAAGTTGAGCTGTAGCTCTGAGACAAGAGTGCCACACAAAGCCTGATCTGTGATTCACTTTATCTGTCACGTCTGACCTGCAAAGGCGAAGAACATCCCAGCAGGCCGGAGCAGGTAGTCCCGCCCCTTCCCGAAAGAGAAGATGACACACAGGGTGCCCAGGATCATGAAGAACAGACTGAAGATGGCGATGGCTGCTGCTGAGATGTTGTACTCTGAGGAGAGGAGAGATTAAGGAAAGATGAAAAAAAGGAAAGAAATGAGGAAGAATGTGGAAGAGACAGTAAAAGGAAACAAAGAGCGAGAGAGAAGAAAGGCAGGAAAATGGTGAGGAGGCAAGAGTGAGTGAGAACATGATGGGAGGAAGAGAGGCAGCAAAGTGGCAGCGATTAAAAATTGAGAGAGTGGGTAGGAACAGAAGGGGAGGTTGCAATATCGTTTACATAATAAGTGTTTCAATATTGCACTCCGGCAAGTTATGACACAGATAATTAGCCTTTAAATTAGCCTCACGTTAAAAACAACAGTCATTTTTTCAAACTGGCAATAACACCATTTGCATGTCAGATAAGATGCTGCAGGCTTATAACAAGATGATTAGAACATCTCTCTCTCTTCTCCTGTCTGTTCGATAAAGATAATCTAGTCTTTCCCTCGCTCTCACACTCCAACTGTGATAGAAATGATCCTCAGAGCATCCTATTCCATTTCAGCATACCGACTGTGGAGAAACACCAGGTGTAAAATTACCTTACGCCCAGAGCAGGTCGGGCTCATTCTGTGTCTGTTTGAGGACTGTTGGTCTGTGTGAGTATGCACGAGCGAGACGGTCTCTGTGAATGGTTTTATGCACCTCCTGTGTGCATGTTTCTGCTCGGTCGTGCTCACTTCTGCACTGTGTGTTGTCTTCCATCAACAGATTTCCAGGCTGTCCCTTTTTGAAAATTAATTTTTGTTTTCATTCTGTGTCGTACTTTCTGCTGGCACAGTAGGTCAGTGGTGGAACAAGTGCTCACGTCTTTTCATAAAGTAGCAATACCACAGTGTAAAAATACTCCTGCACTGAATATTTTGCCTAAAATTTGAAGTACCAGCGCAGAGGTATGAGCATCAAAATATTAATAAGTACAAAAAGTAAAATTATACAGCATGCAGAATGGACCATTTCAGAATAATGCATATTATATTGTTGTATTATAAAATTTGAGGCATTAACATATACATCACTTTAATTGCTGCAGCTAATAAAGTTGGAGCTCATTTTTCACACATTGCCAGGCAGCTTGTACATTTCCCAAGAAAAAAAAAAAAAAAGTCTTTATCCATAATTATAAGTAAAATGTGCTAAGTAAAGCTTTTAAATATACCTGCCTTTCCTGTCTGCACACCATGTTGTGCTTATATACACAGTTACAGTACAGAGCTGTGAACTGATGTAAACAGATATATTTCTTTGTCTGTAATATTCTGTATCTGACGCTACACAGTGAATGTACGATCCTGTTGACCTTGCACCATGTATGAAACGCAGCATAAATCTAGAATTTTCAATCTGTTTCTTCATTAATTCCACCAAGATATAACTGTGTACTGTACATCTCCCGCAATTCATCAAAAGCCCTGACAATAATGTATAACTGCTGTTTATATGAGTATCTAGCCGTGTGTTCCCTCGTGCTTCCCTTTGTGTTCCTCTGTGTCTAGTCAGAAGGTGAAACAGTCAGCCAGCCAACACAGACACACAGATGCTGTTTCCTGGAAATACATTCACTTTGAAAATACCAGTCTTGGCAAAGAGGGGAAGATGAGAAGATGAAAATTGGAGGATATTGGAACAGATATCTTTCTTATCTGATATGAGGGATGCAGTGCATGTAACTGAGTTAGTGTTTAAACACTGCCTCATTATATTGAAAAAAAAAAAAGATTTACCATTGCAAAATAGTTGTGCAAGAAAGGAATATGTAGAAAAGCAGTGTTCAGTTATTGTAGCGGTCTCGCTTAGATTTTTATGACATGGGTCTGTGGTATCTGATCAGAAATCCATATAGAAAATTACTGTACACCTACTTTCCTCTTACTTTACTAGAAATGGTTTCTGGTATATTTCTGTCTCATCACAGGCAGGCAGTTGGGTCTGAAAAAGTCAGGATCTGTTGTAACAGTAGTCTGGGTGGCGCTGAGGAGGCACCCACCTTTCTGGGTCTTGACTTCAAAAACTTCAGCTTCTTCCCCCGAGGTAAAGTGTTTGAAGTAGGAACAGTTTTTTGCTGCAGAGTAAGACAGAAAGAGAGAGAAGAGGATGAGAAGGAGTGATAGACAGAGGCAGATCAAACATGAGGCAGTGAGAGCAGGTGGCTCAGGTTGAACCCATGCTGCTACACAACACTACACTCACAACTAATGCAATGTAAATCTCTCAGTAGAGCCCATTAGCAAACTAACATGTACATTAATGAGACACACGGCTAAGAAAAAGTGAATATTACATAGCTTCAGTATTCATTTATTTCATTGTTTTGCATGTATTCAGTGCCTTCAGATCCACACTGTTCAGCTAACAAATGAATTAGATTTTATTACATGGTACTCTCTCATATTTTCATATTACAATCTCATTAGTTTTAACTTGTGGAAATAACTATTCCACTCAATAATACTATCATAAAAGATAAGATTGCTTCAAATCTATCGTAGTTCTGAATGAGGCTGCTCTGTGTTCAGTCCCATCCTAGCAGCTTATGGCTCATGCACACATCACCAGGGTTGATGCAAACCAAGTGACTCAAAGCGGAGTCTCTTTGGTTGAACGACACTCTTTGTATTCTCTGTGTACTCGTTTCTCATCTTTCCCTCCTCTAAATTGGTAAAGAATAAGCTTGCGCAACTGTTGCAGCTCCTCTCTGGCTGTTTGATCAGATGTATGTTCAACACCGCCCCCGGATCACAGCAGTGTTCTGTGACTTGATGTCATCCCAAAATAAAATGTCTTAAAGTCAAATTCTTCACTGTCCTCCGTGTTGGCTGTGTTTACTCAGAAATCAGTCCACACTCATTTCTACAAAGAATGACACATTTCTGGACTTTGCTTTCTCAAATTGTCGTCCTTTGACCACAATCTTCAATAAAGCCCCATATAGGAAAACGATTCCCGGGTGCAGTCATTGCCCACACATCCATCTATCCATTTGTTGTCTCTGAGGGCAGCTGGGCTGAGAGGGAGGGGCGGTGAGGCCAAGTGAGCATCCCGTCTCTCCTCCACTCACCATCCATTCTCGCTGAGATTAAACCCATAAAGCAGACAGGTGCTCTCTCTGTCCACACAGAGATGGACAGTGTTTGTGTGCTGGTGTCTGTGTGTGTGCGTGCACATACTATGTTTCTGTGTGTGTGCACCTGGCAACAGAGGAACTGTTTGTTACCCAGGATGAGAAAGAATCACTAAAGAGGTAACCTAGCAACAGGCTGCTGCAGGTCTTGCCTAGTCCTATCTATTTACCCATGTAAAGGCAAGTGTGTGTGTGTGTGCATGTGTGTAATAGTAGACGATCCTGGAAGTGTGTGTGTGTGTGTGTGTGTGTGTGTGTGTGTGTGTGTGTGTGAGGGGATGGACAGGCTGGCGGCAGGGAGAAGCGGAGGCGGGGTCACAGTGCAGCTTGCTTCTGTAGATATATTATTTTCATTAGTCTTCTCTTTACCTCTGGGGCTAAGCTAATCTAAGCTAATTTGTGGTTGAGTGTAGCTCTAAGATTTACACAAGTCTCTATGAAGACTATTATCTGGTCACCACACAAAGACAAGACAGACAGACCTGATTTATACAAAGGGAGCTTCAGATTCAGATTTCAGCCTCAACTTATCTGCTTGATCCCAATTAAGGAAGAAGGACAATTAGAGAGCAGTGAAAGAAAATGAAAGTTAGGATAGTGAGTAATTTTCTTAGGTTGAGTGCTTGACCATTTGCTAAACTCCACCCCTTTTGATAGGTGTTGCTACACCTATCACACCTACACCTATCAATCTAGCAAGGCACCTATGCAGTTTACAGCAGTAACAGTGGCAGATTTACCACATGAAATACGCAGGGGTACTCAATTTCACAGAGAAGCAAGAAGTAAGATTCTCATTTCTAGCAGACGATCATAGATTTTGTTAGCGTAAACCTACAAGAACAGATTTTGTTTTTGGTCACTTTAGGGCAACAGAAACATAATTATAAATTCTATTTCTGCCAAAAGATCCCCTTAAATCCTACACACTGGTCCTTTAACTTTTGGTGCCAAGTTTTTGCTTTTATGACACATACTGCTGGAGTTTGCTGTTACTCTGTTGCTAAAAAAGCACTCACACTGTGTCATAACTTTAGATGGTGAACGTTCACTGAGGGAGACAACATCTGGGTGCGTATAATTGACCTTGCAGTCTGGCTAATGGGGAGATTTAGTTCCAGGGAGAGAGTGATTAAAACGAGGTATCGCCTGTCATCTTAGTTTCGCCTCTTTCCATTAAACTCTGCTGCCCCCTCCTCTCTTTGATATGCAGCTTCTCCTTTACCCTTTCCTTCCTCTCCATTCTCCCCTTCCTACCTGTCATCATACTTGTCTCATGCTTCAACCTCAACTTCTTTCAGTTTAGTATGCTTGTGGTTTTCCTTTTCTTTTTACAGTTGGTTTATATGCTTGTGTCACCTTTTCCCCATTTAACCTTCAAAGGTTTGGAAATACACGAACTGGCATCAAAAAACAAATGGCTTTTAACAACATTAATCTGTTTTTTTTTCCATGTTTTCACCTATGATGACAACTGCACTCTGCTGTATCTTGTAACAGAAGAATGACCGACTAATTCTGGGTCAATGTGAATAGGATGGGTGGTGGTGGTAGTGGTGGTATTTGAATGGCTATTCCACCAGGAACTCTAATAACTGGGACACAGCAGCACAGGAGAGTCCTCACAGCCTAATCCTGAATGTGCATGTGTGTGAGTGGATGTGCATGTGGCCTGACCCTTGTCATTAAATTCAAAACATCCAAGTGTGACTGTCATCATCATACAATCACCTCAAAGTACTGTAAACCCCAGCATCTCATTCTGCAAGTGAAGGCAGCAGTTATCTGTGAATGTTAATTTCCTATTGAATTTTTCAAATTTACATAAGGGGAAATGGTTCATTCAAATTTTGAACCTTATACTTGTTTTGTGAATGCCAAATCAGTGCCACACCTCCACAGTTCTTGCTCTGCACTCGAAGCAGGAACCTGGCGCACTAGAGAGGAAAATGACTGGGTGTCCAGAGAGTGAAAATGGTGGTTCAAGGTGACATCGGTGCTTTTGAGGGGATGAAATGGGGACACCAGCCACCAGGCACTGCGTTGCTGAAAGAGGAAGAGGACATTTTATTTTGAAAGTGTTTGTGCTCTGGTGGTAATATCTTTCCACTGCAGGACTACAAAACATGATGCTTGACCATTTGGAAGCTCTAAAACATCTGTGATAATAAATTTGTCTCCCTAGCTTCTTTCCTCACATATGTGTACGAACACACACGTGCACACAAAAGCACCATTTATGCTCTTTATTTCCCAGCCGAGCAGCATAGTGCGATCCATAAAGGGTTTGTTTGATTTTTACAGCACTCAAGCTGTCATGCGTCATTTGTGGGAAGCTAATTTCAAAAGTCATTTGGGTTCACCGGTTTGCTGCCGTTGTTATGCAACCCCCTCACAAAAGCAGTGTAATTGTACCTATATAAAAAGTGTTTGTGTACGCGCCTCTTGACGACCAACTCCCCCTCTGTTTGGGAAAATGCAAATGTGTGTCATTAAGTCCAATCACTGCTGCTTGCTGTTCATCAAGGATGTGATCTGTTATAATGCACTTACTATCAACTAAGGGTTTTTTTTTGCACCATTGTGCTTTGCTTACATGCTAAACTCTACAATGCACCGTAAATTAAGAAGCAGATGAAGCAAAGCTAGTGTTGTAGTGATCCAGTCAGCCAATCCATTAGGCTCAAAATTCAGGGACCAGTTCCTTTAGTAGATCCATCGAAAACTATATTAGAGTTGACTCCAGAACCTTGCAGGCTTATGCATCCTACAGCATATCAGTAAGAATAGATACTGAGTGTATTCTTGCACCACTGGCTTGTTGCTAAATCTAAATATTTGTTTAGAACTGTCCAAAGGTACTGTAGGTTGAATTCTGGAGTATAACGTCTCTGGAAAGAGTCAAAATGACTCCTTGATGCAAGCCTTTTCATGAGGTGTTAATGTTGGTGTTAAGGTTGGTTTCTTAGGTGCGAACGCTGGCTCCCTCAAAGAAAAAAAAAAAAAAATCACCTGTGAATTTATCAGATGTGAAACACTATTGCACGTGAAATTAGACACAAAGTGTGCAATCCAGCGCAAGCATTCAGTACTCAGCCATCCTGCTCTTCCCAATATCACTCTATCGAGGAGAAAGCAAACAGCTCAAGCCAGAGAATGTGGCTGTGTTTCTCTCTGGTCCTCTCTGCTGTCAGATTACACCAACCTGGCAGAATGACTAACTGGGTGCCAGTAGAGATAACATTTGTTAAGAAGAAACCTGCAGACGCTTTTCCTTGGCCACTGGTGAAGTACAGTCATCTTCGCCTGGTCAGGACAGTCACTGAAACTCACTCTCTGAAGAGGCAGCATCTTACCCACGCGGGTGGTGGTACCGGCCAAACCTGAAATCTGATTGGCCAACACAAGTCACACCAATTACCCCTAAAGTATGTCTGGTGATCTGCCGAGTGACAGTTTTAGTTTAGTAATTAAAGTAAAAGGTCAGTGAATGCTATTCTGACTTGTGGACGTACCTCATGCCACCCTTGCATATGTCAGTGCTACCCCAGTCTGGACATGCCGCTGATCTCAACCAATGTCATCTTCACATTACGTGGCATAAAAGACAGCACAGAGGACTCGGGACACCACCACATGCACAGATACTTCTGACAGCCCTGAGGCCACAAATGGAGGAGAGATGGGCTTGTATAACTAAACTATTGAGCTTGGCGTGGGAGCAAATGGCAGTGCCGTGTAGCCCCACATCACATCACTAGACTTTTTCAGTTATCATGAGAGAATGACTTATTTTCCCCTCATAAGCCAAGTGTGGAAATGTCACAGTGGTTTGGGGTATGTAGACCTGTGTGTCCTTTCTAAGATTTCTGTCTCCACTTTACACCAAGAAGCAGTTCTGGAGGCCCGTGATGTTCACTGAGAGCCCCCCTCCTTCTTTGAGCACTGTAAAAGTGCTCCCTCTTTCCCCATCAACAGAGGCATGCCTGCCTCTATCCACCCACACAGGCTCCTGCTTTTTCCCCAATCCCCCTCAGCCCTCCTGAGTCTCCCAGGTGTACTCTAACTCATGAGCTGAAGCGGGAAGCCACACTTCATTAAGGCCTGTACTGATCCTGAGGTGCTGGAGCTGGAGGCTAAAGTCAATGATAGAGTCAGAGTGAAATCTCTCAGTCAGGCTGCCAGGCACGCACACACAGCCAGAGGCCAGAGAGACACAGTATACCTTCTAACAGCGCTTGTAATTAAAGCTACAAGGCTATTTTGGAGAAGCGGACTTTAAACACAACATAGAATGCTTCTGTGCTTTTGACTTTATTTTTGGGAATCACTTATTGTATGCAGTGTCATGCAATGAGGGAAATTAAGCAAGCGTTTTCTCACAAATTGATGGTTTTAAATCAGGGTTGCTCAAAGTGGGGACCATGGACCTGTTTTTCTCTATCCAACTCAAGGGTCTAAGGATAGAAGGTGTTTTACGCTTTACAGATTGTAAAGCCCCTTGAGGCAAATTGTATGTCATTGGGTGATATAAATAAAACTGACTTGACTTGACTTCAAACAGTCTTGTGTCTGGTTTGATCAAAGCCAGTTACCTTCAAATCTGCTGTGACACTGCGAGTCAGACTGAACAAGAGATGAAGAAGTTAAATAGCATTTTATGATCTTACATTTTCGTATATAGAGTCAGACAGTTTGCTGACAAATGATGATGAACACTTGCTGTTGTGATGAAAGAAAAAGTAGTTTCAGGGAATTTAGAGAATTTGGGGCGTCGCTACGAGGTAAAATGGATTTATCTTGCTCCTTGTGTTGAGAGTCCCCCAGCACGGATGGAACAGATTCATGTTATTGCCATGTGAACTGTGAAGTATAGCAGTGATACTCTTCCATTACGCACTTGACTTCAGCTGTTTGACAGTGCTTAATTGGCAGTGTGTTCAGAGACTTCCTCTGTGGAAGATAATGGTGGTTCAACGAAAAGCTGGCTCAGTGTTCCACGTTCAGTCCAAACACACATATGAACATGCCATGGTCATATGTATGTGAGACGGGAGAGATGGAAGAAAAGCCTGCAGCCTCAGAGTCCAGCCTTCTCTTTTCCTTCTTTACTTTCACTGAAATTGTCCTTTAAATGATGTTAAAATATCAAAACAACAATATTTTAGGGTTTGGTGCAACAAAGATGAATGAAAATAGTGAAGTAATGGAAAAACACCCTTTTTGCATTGCTGAAACCACATACGTCAAAGTCAAAGCTTAATTCTAAGTGTGATACGAGTAGATGAGAGCTAGCAAACATATTCAGCTCTTAAATCCATTTTTTCGTTGTTTTAGTCGGTGCTGACCCACATGTTTTCACAGATACATAAAACAGAACTGCAGTATGAATATTTCTTTTGGCAAAAAAACCCCTCCTCACTGTGACCACACATCCAGGATCATTTCAAGCCAAGAGAGCTGTCAGTCAGCAACCACACAACGAATTCACTCTGATAATAAATAAGAATGTTTAGCCTTAAGCAGGGAAAAACAAAAATCACCAAACAGCCAGTTTTTATTCACCAACTGCAAGATGAAGAGGCTCCATACCTCCAGGTAAACTGATGGGGCCGCAGCCTTTGCCCTGAGGGTCCTCCTCCACAATGAAGATGGTCTTCTTGCAGAGCCTCCAGAGGCCAAAGTGGGCCGCCTCGCAGGTAGCGTTGAGCTTCTCCACCCGGGGGCTGAGCACGGCCCAGTGGTCGGTCACCACCGCCGCCAGCATGGACGACATGCCCACCACGATCACTACGGACGTGATCTTGACCTTGGTCGCCTGCTCCTCAAACATCTTGCTTGCTCGATGAGCGTGCAAAGTTGTGGATGTATGTGCGTGCGCGTGCCTGTGGTTTGCACGTGTGTTGGCGTGTACGACGTGAGTGAGTGGAATGCGAGTGTGTATGTGGCCGTGAATGGACAGAGTGTCTGTGTGAGCGTGAAGACAGTGAAGGTTGCCTTTGTCTTGTTTGTCCTGCGCTCCTTGACGTTGGATGTTGACTCCAGAGGTTCCCCCGTCTTGTCTACAGCTTCACTACACTTCTGATCTCCTCTCCTGCTCTCCTGTCCACAGCTCTTTCTTTCTCTTTCTCTGCCTTGTGCCTGCTGGTTGGTAAAAAGGGGCCAGATAACAGTGCCCTAGTTTCTACCTCTCTCCTCTCTTCCTCTCTCTCCCTAGTTGCCTTTGGTGAGCAGAGGCCATTCAGCTGCGAGATTAAGATGTACTGGAAGGTGCTTACACCTATTACACCCGTTACTTGACCATTTTGGTGTTGACAAGCGTCGGGTCAAGATCAGACACTTTCAAAGGTTCAACGCAGTCTGCTGATGGTGAGCGTTCCAGTTGTTCACTTCTAACAACAACATCAAAGACAATCTAATGAGAACTTCCAGCCAGTTTTGACAGTGCCGCTCAATATTCCATTAGCATGTACCAAATACTGAATGTTATCAGTCTGTCGTGTATGTGAAACACTCTCTGTCACATCTCTTTCATATTCTTATTCAGTTCCATCCATTTCCAGCTCAGTTGTCTCAGGCGCCGTGTGCCAGGGGACTCCTGGGGGGGAGATTTCCTTTATTAGTTGTCATCTGAATGAGCTGATCTACTTACTCAGCCAATCAGCAGTTAAGGCTCGAGACAAGGGTCCCACCTGATGCCAGTAGCTGGTCCAGATTCGGAACGACAGAAAAAGGGCTTCGACATAGGACCTCTAAAATTTGATGTTCAGTTCATAAAGTTTGAATATGCTTGGCAGCACAGTGGAAAGAGTTTTTGATTTTCAGAGCTTTATATATTCTGCATTGACAAAGTGTCCTTCCGAATGTTCCTGAATATATTTTAACTTGCATTTGGAGCATCTGGAGCAAGCTTTTAAAAAAATCCTACAAGTGGCTTTGACACACTGTGCTTTATTCCATGTTTTTCATTTTGTAAACCAACATCTTAAGACTTTTTAATCTATCTTTAACAATATATTGAGGTAATCTAATTTGACATGTGGACGTTTTTACTAAAAAATGACATCACCCAGTTTCAGGATGGGAAAAACACTGTAAAAAGCTGATACATCTCAAAGGCACAATCAACCTTTTCCCTATGAAATGCTTGAGTAAATGGGCATGCTTTTTATAAACCACTGTGCCCCACTTTAGACGGGACTCTGGCCCATTTTCAGCCCTCAGAACACTCACACATCTCTGGGTTTTCAACACATTAAATGGCAAGACATTAAAATCAAGAGCAAGAGGTGAATGGAGATGGCAAGATACATTGCTGAACAGTGTTTGTCTAAGCGTGTAAAACGGAAAAGGAAGAAAGTCTGGAGTGTTTGTATATTTTGTACACCAGTTTTACAAAATATGAGCTCATGTCTGTGTGTTAAAAAGAGAGTTGGACATAAACACCACGGCGAGTGTGATGTTTGACATTCCTTAGAAAATGGATGTAATGTGAGAGAAAGTGCTCTCTGTAAACACCATCAGTAGCTAACTGAACCAGGAAATTGATCATTAAAGATAAATCGTCTCACTCGCTGTCTTAAAAAAAAAAGAAACCCCTCAGCGGGGGTTGAGAGAAGATGAGAGACAGTTGTGTTCATTATCACGTTCCACCTGGATGCATTTGCAGCAAAACTGCCTTTTCTCCCAGAGGATGCGTCCCCTTGCTGAGGCTGTGAGAGCCAACGCTTGTCTCTAAAGTGTGTAATAATAGTGTCTTTTGGCGCAGCCCGTCTTACTGGGTGACCCTCTGACCTGCTTCATTTGCTCATGGTCCCCTGGTGACTGCGGAGAGACCAAACACCTCACAGCTGTAGGGTCTCCAAGCAAAAACCAGCCATGTGGACGGCTGTGGTAACATGTAATCGACGACAGGAGTGTGTCAAATTGGAGGGATCGCCTTGTCAACCGAGCGAGGGATGACAAGCAGCGAAAACCGATGACAGCATCTGGCAAGAAGGCATCTCTGACTCACCTGTGAGTGCCCCTCACCAGAAATATCAAGCTCTCAGGACCGGAACTGTTAGAGCAATGGCAGAAACATGCAAAATCACTTCAGCTGAAATCAGGATTGACAGGTCTAAACTCAGCAGTGATTAACTTCAATTAGGGCTGCCAGCTTCCCTGTTAGAAACAGTATTCCAGCATGAAAAACAACCTTAACTGGTGGCTAATTTTACCCATAGCAGAATAGATTGCATAGCTTTCAGAGGGACCTGACTGTATTCATTTGCTAATGACAGGCAACATCACTCAAGTTAAATTAGATTACTCATGCCCCAAGGCAGCTTTCTATGAGGGTCATGTTAATATTCTTCTCTAAAACAATGGGATCAGTTGGCATGCATGTTAGCCTCGGTGCCGCCTCGGTGCCACTCAGTTGACATGTTCCAGCAAAAAGCTCCAGCCATCGATCTACAGGAGGCAGGAGGTCAGGTGATGTGGGACATTGAATTGTGAGTTAATGAGCACACATCGAAGAAAAATGAAATTACAAGGGGCTGGTGTATCTATATTAGATAGGAAAGATAATTCCCCCAGCAGATAAACAGCTCTGATTCCTCTTTTTTACCAAAATTAAATCTCACCAGCGTCAGTGCATATATTAAGCAGGGTGATGTAGCTTTTATTCTCTTATATGAGGCATGCCATACCTCACTGATTTTTATCTAGGTAGTGGTACTTGAAATGGAGAGTTAACTATGCAAACAGCAACTGCAATATCAGTGGTATTCTGCCTTCCCTGGAAGATTCATAGCTGAATTTGATCTAATACAGAGACCTTCCAGAAGCAGAACAAAGGAAGTTATCACTATAATGTGGAGAAGCCTTGAGAAGTAAAAACACTTTGACCTGGCAATACAATTGAACCTCTGCTTCAATCAACATATTTCTCTCCCAACCATCAACTATTTCTTCATTCTCTGTATTTGTATGATTCACACACATTGGGAGAGAAAAGGTTTACTCTGCTCACTGACTGAATCGATCGGGTGGCTATTGAGGTTTAAAAAATGGCTTTATTTCTTATCATATGGCATCTCTCCTGAGCAAGACTGACGGCTTTTTAACATTTTGATATAAGAGCGCTTCCATCAGCATGATGCTGACTGATTTATTTCTTTGCCAAACAATACGAAGACTGTGATGCTGAAGTGGCTCATAGCTCACTCTGAGATGACAGCTATGCAGCCAAACTGAAGAGGCATTCAGGACTCAGAGAAGGTCAGCCACAGAAATCTGAATGAAGCACTGCAATCAAAGGTCTTCAATGGAAATCAAGCTCCACTGAGACAAATGCTTATGGATGTAATCATTTAGCTTTAATACTATAAATCTGTACATGTATTTTTAATACTTTACTTTTAATACTACTTTAATCCTTACATTACATTACATTAGCTGATGTGTGGATTTTTGATGATAACAATGTGTCTGTTGGTTAGTCAATCCACAACTACTTGACTGAGATTTCGAAACAACTATTGGATGAAATAAAATAAAATTTTGTACAGGAATTCATGGTTCCCAGAGGATGAATCCTCCCAACTTTTTATGACTGTTTTTTTATTTTTTACCCCAGACTTTTTGCATTTGGAAAACTTCTGTCAGGGTGAAGACACTCAGAAACTCTGTTTGCACAGTTGATCTGTATTTGGGAAATAGAGTTCTTGGCTTGTGCTAAAAGAGTGTGTGCCATTATTTCCTTTGTTTACATGAGGTAATATTTCATGCAAAGGCGGATGTGGCCAAAATAGTGCTGGTGCTAATATTGCTTACAGGACTTTTTATATGTTTACACATAAACGCACAGTCACTCTTCCACTCGATTGAGCAACAGAGGCATCAGAATGCGTTCATGAAGGTCAGTGCTACATAATTTAACACCCCCATGACACAGACCCCGCAGCCAACCATTCCTTTGGACAGATATTTTTTAAAAGTGTTTGCGTGGATGGATTCTTATTTCTTTTTTGGAGAGCGAAAGAGGAAAAACCCCCATTTTCAAAAAATACCCCTGTCCATACCTGCTACACATGTTAGCATTGTCATTGTGAGCATGTTAGCATGTTGACGTTAGCAGTGGGCTAACAGCAACATCGTGCCTCTGGAACAACTGCAGACTCTGAGTCTTATTAAAACAAATCACCACTAAAGCACAACATAATGACCCTGATTTGGTTTATTTGTCTATAACAGTATGTACTGGGTTGTAACTAAAAAGTGATCATGACAGAAACAATTTAAGTAAATTCAGATTAAAGTTTTTTGATTTGAAGACTAAAAGCAGGAAATACAGTACATTATGAATTAAACAAAGGCACTACTATCCAATATGAGACTAAGCTTACAATTGTGATGCTATTGGAGTTAGTTTGACCTTGAAACATACTGTAACATGGGAGAGGAGTTCATTTTTTAAAGACAATATGACAAGTGCCTTGGTTTTTCCCTGTGATTCATTTTTTATTATGCAACTCATTCAACTATCACCTCTCTTCTGAACGTCCGTACTCAAATGTTTATAGTTCATTTCTTGAAAGAAATATGAGAATGTGCTTAATTCACAACAATAGTAAGCCATAAACCAATATAAGCACATACAGTAAAGTAGAGCTGCCACATACACATGGAATAGAAAATCTAATTTTGTCTCCTAAACGTACTAACTGTACTTCACCTTACAAAACAGAATATTCAATAGATTAACTTTTCTGACCGATAACAGCAAAACCAGTGCGTGTTCATCTCAATATAAAATGGTAACTTTAATCGTATGACCAATGCCAGATTGCATCAAGGCATTATTATTGAGACACTGTTCAGTCAAATAATGCTTTGAATCCTCTGTTTGCGTCTTTTCACATTCAATGTTTTTTTTCTTTTTTTATATTGTTTTTTATTGCACTTTTATATACACCTTTACAACTTTACATTACAAACAAACACATTTGGATTTTTTTCCCCCAAAATTATAATATAAAAGATCTACACTCAGAATGGATCATACCAATGGCTTTCTTACACGGGCTCAGCCTGGCCATCCTGTTCTTTTTCCCAGGCCGTCAAATGAACGCTTTTCCTCAAGGTACCCTTTAGTGTCTGTATAAGATGCCTGCCAGACAGCCAACACAGGGCTAACGTTGTGAAACAGTTGTAGTTTGGTTAGGTTTTGGAAAAGTCATCAAAAAAATAAGTCATCGTTAACTTTTGGTTGCTGCTCTCTCGGGAGATAGTCCTGTGTTTTACCTGTCAATCCAACCCAGACCTCCTCCAACGTGGCCTTTTTTTGCTGTTTATACTACGTCACCTTGCTCTGAGCATCAAATATTGCAGTGGATGGGTTTACATTGGAGTCAGTTGAAAGCCTGGTGCGTCTCATACAGATGCTAAAGGTTACCTTGCACGTCAAAATAAAAAACTGTTGGTATTTGACGCCCTGGGAGTGAGAACGATCTGGTCTGGTATAATGTAGGAAGTGGTATCTCTGATGGCATATCAAGCACACGAAATACAATCAAATACTACTCTGTGGTTGAGTGAGCTCGCTTGGCAGACCAGAACCACCGGAAAAGCCCTGAAAAAACCCGCCCCAGCTGGTTCTTGGAGCAAGCTCAAGCAAACACTCACAGCGTTTACTAAATACAATAATGGCATTTTTTTCCTTAAATCATTTTCACCAGGTTTATCTTCATCACTGGTCCGTTTCCCAGCACTGCCACAAAGCAGGGAGAGGACCTCAAAGTGTTCAACCTGCCACACCAACACAGTATTTCCTGAGAGAACTAAAAGAAAGAGCTGTGATGGACGTGCAGCACACACACACAAACACACACACACAAACACACACACACACACACACACACACACACACACACGCATACACACACCAACACTTGTTATTAGAAGCAAATCCTTCAGGGACGCGGTCGCAGACAGCTCCCTCCGCTTCTGTCTGGGTCCTCTGTTCGAAAAGGCAACCAGATGGACTCACAGGGGGTGTGACAGACAGGCAAACATTCACTGCCTGACTGTGATCCTTATCCATTCTGCACTCTGGGCGCCAAGGCTTCATTCAGATCAAAAGAAAGTCCTGACCTGTGCCGTTTTCTCAGTTCTGGGCACCCCCTTTTTGTCAGCTGCTCTTCTCTTGTGACAGGCAGATACACGATGTCACATCCATCGGGGGGGTGTGATGGAAGGATGGCAGACTGATATGGAAGAGAATAAAGAGGGGCCACTGAACAGAGGTATTCCTCTGACAAAATGGACATTTTGTTCCAGTGACAAATGTCAGAGAAGAATAGGGTTAAGGAAGCGACAGACAGCGAGGGAGACAAAACCATATTGGATGGTCGACTTGAACAATTTGTTAAAGTACCAAACATCTAATACACAGCAACTCAGCAAGTCAACTCCAGACTCGCAGACCACACTCTCAGGAAAAGAGATCCATTAACAGTATTTATAATCTCAGCTTAAAAGGTCATACATTACTAAAGGACCATGCTGAGAGACTCTTTCAAATCTATGATCAGAGTATAAGGCAAGACCAAACTGGTTATGAGGACACAATACAAACTCTGGACAGAGGTCCACACTTTATAGCAACTGCACACAAATGGAACACTTTCAAGTTGAAGAGTACAATTCATTTAGCACCTTGTTAAATACTTTACAGGTAGAATACTGCTGATTGGCACATCTCGACGCTTCACTCTCACTTTATCGACAATGTTCAGCGATCGTTACACAAACACGGGTTGTGATCCACACGCTGCTCGTTTAAGCATTTCGACAGTTAAGAGATAACACTAATTTTGCATTGGCTACAGCACAGACAATGTAACTCTATGTTCTGCTGTGTTGATCTTTAAAAGCAGATAAATGAATCTCATTGTTAATTGGCTTCCTGTCCAGCTGACTGTCCTCTCTTCTCCTCTGGTATTTTCAAAAAGGACAATCTGCGCCTCTCAGATGGCAGACTGTCACGAGCACTCGGGCTCCAACATTAGCCCACACCCACCCCCAGGTGAACCTCAAGCCCAGCCCCTCACACAGGTGTGGTCCTGCGATTCACCCCGTCCTTTAAATCGTTGGGGAAACAGTTATGGACCTGGAGGAACTCAGCGGCTGCTTCATGTTCTGGGCTGTACGTGTTCTCTGTCATGCTGTCCCTCGCCAGGGCATACATGGACAGCTCATCCAGGGCCGCACTGGAAGATGGCGCCCCCTTCAAACCAACCACCGGTGAGTTCTCCCGCGATGCCTCTGTAGAATGAGAGCTGGCGTGTGACGTCCGCCGGCGGTAGCGGAAGCTCGGTATCCTTGAATACGGGGAAGAGGAAGAGAGTGAACGTATGAACTCGCGGCGTGCCTTCCAGCGGACCTCCTTATTTTTCTCAATGTAGATGTTGATGGCGAGGACGGCCACAGTTTCGGCAACAATGAAGGACAGGGCGCCAAAGTAGAATGACCAGCCATAAGAGTAAGTGTACTTCCTGTCATCGTCACGTTTATCGCTGGGGTCTCCTGCATTGCTGGAAATATAGACGATGATGCCAATTATGTTGCTCAGACCTGTTTTAAAAGGAACAGAAAGAGAACAGAATCAAGAAAGTGAAAGAAGGGATGGAAGAGCCGACAATGATCAATCATACACCATTTTTCCAGCCACAATGATGAAACCTGTGAACTCCCCCTGTGTAAAGCTGCTCATCAGCCAATCATTACAGGACTCTCATCTCTACCTTAATGACATGACGTCTTCATCACTCATGTGTGAGGTGTGTGATGAATGGAGACCCTACACCTTCTTCAGCAGAGAATGAAGTTCATCCTTACGATTGCACCATTGATGCAGCATAATATGTGACCGCAGGTGCCAGATCAAGCTGCCTTCCTTCATTATAAAAGCCCAGTCGTGACATGACTGCTCCTCGCTGGGAGCGTGGCAGGACAGTGTAATCCTGCAGCTCACCTGCAGCTACAAACAGAATGCCTGCGCTGAGGAGGACATTGTTTGTTTTGTTGTAGACTCGGCCCACCCCGACGCACAGCCCGCCGAGCATCAGCAGGCAGGTACTGAGGATGGGGAACACGCTGGAGGCACGAACTATACCTGCAGAGATATGGGAGAGAGGACAAAGAGATTATTCATTGTTTCATTAAGTCACTGTAAATGGTTTAAACATAATTCATCAACCAATTCTTGATTGGACAATAGAGAGACCTGTTAGTGAATCAATCCATCAATTAGTAGATCAAATTATGATCAAATCATTGATACCAAAATAGAACCAGAAATAGATGAAAACAGGCATTTTTTTAAATTCATTTAACAACATGATATTTTAAAAGAAAAATGGACTCCTTTAAATAATTTGAATTTTAATTACCTTGCTGAGCCCTCATTTATCCAGCCCTCCACCTCCTCTGCTATACATTTAGAGAACTCCATTATCTTTTATACTTTGGGGCCTTGTTGTGACAAAGCTTTGCTAATCAGCTGTGGGATGTAACAGGAGCTCTCACTGACTATCACCTCCCCAGAAATGAATCACTGTGCCATTTTACAAGTGTCCAAGGATGGATAAGCTTATTCAACTGTTAAGTTGAATAAGCCCTCCTGGCTAATGGACTGAGATTGGACTTTGTCCAAAGTCTGATAAGTCGTCTTTGTTCTTCTCTGCATATTAGGCAGACACTGAATTGGCTGTGCCGGAAATGAAGGTCCTTTGCTAATTGAATATCCCCATTTTATATCAAACGAATCTCAATCTATGTAAAAGTCTTGCCATTTTCATTTTCACCAGTTTTCACAGAAAATGGCTTGAATTTTCAAAAGGAGCAGTTTAAATTGTTTTTAACAAGGATTTTATGTCCCCACACAGCCATGAAGACTATTAACCACAGTTAAGAGTAAACAAATCCCTCTTTCTGTGAGCACTGCTCGTAATATGCGTAATGTACAGCCATTCCAAAATTGGGAGGTGCTTTTTACAGCGTCTCAAATTTGTAATAGTAAAAAAGTGATGGGAAAATGCAAATAAGCTGATGATCCTGCACCAGCATTAGACAAAATTAATAAAAAAAACAAAAACAAAAAACAATAAACTATAGAGCCTTTCAAAAAACTTTTAGGAGCATTTCATCCAAGTATGAGACTCACTTAAAACTCCTGAATGTGACCCCAGCACATGCGGTGGGGTTTGGCAGAACTGCCTTCAATTGTCCCATCATATGACTATCAAGTAATTTATTGCTTTAGAATAATTTGCTAGAAAAGTGAGACATCCAAGCAATCTCAATCTCCGTATAAAGGCGTGTTGCTTGTTTGAGGACCGCTCTCAGAAATAATATGACATTAAAGGTCAGTGGACTTCCTGCAAGAGGGCAGACAGGTTAAAGAGTGCCAGACAAAGAGGACGAGCGGGGGGCACTTACGCAGCAGGTATTCAGAGCTGTCTGTGTCGTAGTCATTGTCATCGGGGAAATGGTTGATTCTGTAACAGCTGCCTTGATTGATGCCTGCAGGACAAAGACAACCACGAAGATACATGTGATGTTTAGGCTTCATTTGATGCTCAGAGGTTGGACTTTTGATGCAAATCTATCAAAGTCCACTTGGTGTCAGCTGGTTAAAGGATGTGTGGCTGGAGGAGTCGGAGCCGTAGTTGCTCCCCACCCAGTGACCTGATTTCTGTTAAACTGTGTCCACTGGAGTAAGACGCTCTTGATAACAGAGGAAGGAGTAGGAAGTCACTTCTCAGGTGACCGCTGGTTATTTTTGGTCTGTCCTCACCCAGTAAAATTGTCCCTGACTGACTGAGTGAGTGAGTGATTGATGAGGTTGCAGCATTGGTCAGTCGAGTGTTGGACTTTCCCTGCTGATCTTAGCTCTTTCAAATGAATAGTCCTGAATTACATGAGCACATTGACCATACACAAGGAAAACTGAGACCTTGTAGATTGTCGACTATGTTTAAGCTTTTCATGTGTTATAATATGCACTTTATTCTAAAACCACTTTTCTTTAAGCAGTGTATATAGGCTATTCCCTAGTGTTTATTTCTTTAAATAACATGGATCCATGCATATAACACACAAAAGAAACATATTCTTAACTCATCACTCTCTCAATGGTTTTCACCTGCAACCATAAATAAGACTTTGACCTTTGACCTAAACTTTTTAAAAGCACAGTGGGGTCAGGCAAGGATTGTTGTCGTTGTTCATAGCTGGGCCATCATGAATCCTGCAAACTAAAAATCACAGCTCACTGCACACAAATTGAAGGAAGAAAACCAATGTGAGGAGGGGTCGAGGATCAGTGCATACGCTTTACGGCGGTGGGATTAAGATTGCATTGCCCGGAGGGATTTGTGGGGTTGTGGTGCGTGTCCAAATCCAGCTCAGGTGAATGGCTGAGTGCCGGGAGGAACAAGAAGCCTATTTGAACAACAAAAGAGCACGTGTTGGAAGCTTTTAATGCCAAGGTGAGTTGCAACAGGAGAATAGAGTCGAGGGTGAAAAAGAGAGCGAGATGGAGAGAGAGGTCAAAGCTGAGAGAGGCCTGTAGCTGTAATTGAGCCGGAGTATAAACAGCACCTTGTCTAGAGAGAAAGGGGTTGGGGGTGGGGTTAATGGATGTGCTCAGTGCGGCGGCGGTAACGCTGGGAGCTCTTTGGCTTTTCATTCACCATTTGGGCTTTGAATAGCCTCAACACTTTAGCTATTCTCTAAACAACACCCACAGAATTAAAGGTGGGCAGGGCTGTGGCTTCACTTGCATATTTTTACATGAAGATATTTATGTGTTTGTATTTGTCTGCATCCCAGAGAAAGGAAAGCAGCTGACCGTTTGCTAAGCTCCGACAGTCTTAGCTAGGCTGCTGTTATACACAGCATAATGCAGTTTATAATGAAAACAGTGGCACCTGGACTACTATACTACTACTATACATCATGAAGCTCCATGAGGTTATGTTTATGTTCATGCTGGTTATGATCTGGAGATTTAAAAAGCAGACTTCAGAGGACTGCACATATAAATGTCTGGCAGAACAGCTGATACCGAATAGTATAATAATACAGCCATTCCAAAGAAGACGCTCTGCCAATGACGCATTAAACGGTACGCTTCCTGTGATTGGTTCGAATGGTGTTCACACCAGAAATGAACCACTCCTAAGGAAATTAACTACACAGACATAATAACAAATGCAGATCATACGGGAGCACATAAACACACTTTATAATCCATTTCTTACATGTTTGCTCTTGTGTTTTTGGTTTTTGAAGCATCTTAATGCCAAGGATCTCTCTCACTCGAGGTCCATGCACACCATTTTGGCATATGAAGAAATCCAAACCTTGACAGAGCTGCTTGGGCCCAGTTATGATTGCAATGCTGTGATTAGACATTAGCTGTTTAGGGGGAGGGGTTTAACAAACAGTCAAATGGCTTTGCCCATCTCTGTACGCAACAAAGACTTTTACTTATCCCACATCAAAAATACAGAGCGCCCTTTCCATCTCTAATGGCTTAACAGGCAGCAGAGATTAGAGCTGATATAAATTTCAGCCTCTCCATTAACAGCCCAAGCCGAGGAGAGACAGACACCTGTCAACTCATTTCACAGGTGCTGAAGGATCAACAGCCATCATTGTCTGTGCCACGGCTTTTAAGGCCGCGCTCACTTCCATTAACTAGGTCTGCTGCTTAATAAGGGACATCAAATTAATTAGCATCAAATCAGTCGGTGGAAATGGAGCACAAGTTTCTGTGTCTAGTCACTGATGGAGGAAAGGACTGTGGACTATTTTGAGCAGCGATATGAGACTTTGTGCTGTGTGAAAAAACACATCTGGCTCTTGTGGTTAGATCAGGAACTGTGAAGATAACAAAAATACAGACACCTTTGCTGTGCTGTTAATTGCTGTGTAAACACTAAATCATGCTGCTGCATCCAGGCTCGTAGCAGATTTTACATGTGCCTTTTTGTAAGTCTGTGTGTGTGTGTGTGTGTGTGTGTGTGTGTGTGTCTACAAAGCTGAAATGTCAAACTGCTTCCGCTCTTTTTAAACTACATACAAAGACACACCTTTCACTGTGAACCCAGAACGTTACTATTAATTCTGACTGTGCACAATATCCTACGTCCTCTGCTGCAACCCAGCTACCCCAGTCAGTCTGACGCCTCTGTCTTGTCTCGTGTGTGTGCGTTGGTGTCTGTGTGTGTATGTGTGTGATGGAGAATGGAAGAAATAAAAGATAATATTGCAACTGATTGGGAATCTGATTATAAGCGGAGGCCTCGAGGCTTGTGATTTATGAGTGACAGTTATCAGCTCAATGTCTACGTTTAGTGTGTGTGTGTGTGTGTGTGTGCGTGTATGTGTGAGCGTGCGCATGTGTACAGGCTGTGAGATGAACCCTTCATGAAATGAAACAAAGTCTGAATACTGACTAGGTGGGAGGGAAGGAGGAGGGAGGGAGCAGAGATTAAACAAGGGAAGAAGGTGTGAGGAAATGAAACAACAAAAGCACAGGGAGCAGAGGAATGATGGGCATAAAGGAAAAGACAGGAGGCCACATTAAAGAGACTCAGACTTAGAAGGAGAGCAGGGAATCGGCAAGGGAAATCAGGAAAGGCACAGAGAGCGTTAAAGGGTAAAATGTGGATTGTGCAGCAAAGGTCAGAGGACAGTTGTGCAATGTAAAAGCTGTGAAGCTGAATGAACATGTCCACACAAAGCGTTGACCAGACAGACAGACAGACAGACAGACAGACTGACAGACAGACAGACAGCTGGTCACCTGAGTGTTCGTAACATACAAAAACGGGCTTGTCCACAAATTTGGGGGGGGGGGGGGGTGTTGCGAGCTGATTATGTTGTGACAAATTGAGAAGTAATCTTACAGTCAACACATTACAGAGGACATAATGGATTCTCCGGGACTGACTGGAGTTGAAAAGCCCCATGCCGAGCATCTCCTCCTCTTCTCCATGGCAACCCCTGTTAGTCTTTAATAAGCTCATTTACATAAACAATCTCCAAGGATGCTTTTGACACCTTCATTGTATTTTGATACCCACCAAATAAGAGACGGCACTTCCCCCAGCGAAAAACCCTTCTGTCAGTGCATGCCTGCCAGACACAGATGGACACGTGCACACGGACACATGTCCAAACGTTCACGCGTGTTGTACTGGGAGCAGCTGTCACCGCTGTGGTGCCACTAGCAACAGGATGATGCACATTGTCATTGTTTTGAATTAACGCTGCTCAGCCGATAAGGGAGCGGTCTCACACCAATAACATTGTCTCATTGAGTCCAACACTTCCTCACTCTCCTGGAGAGAGGTATGCCTTGACAATGAGCTCCATTGCCCCCCCCTTCCTCATTTTCACACTTCAGGAGCTCTGCAAATTGATTGATGATTGAACCAATCAAAAGTGATTTTAATATTGCTTTAGTAGCCTCCAGTGGGTGATGTATTGGCAGTGATGCTACACATACCAGATCGACAGCGAAACAGAATAGCAGCACCCTGTTCTGCTTTGCTTCGAGAGAGTGTGAACACTGATGAGGGAGAGCGCTCTGAGGCTTACAGCAGGTGGGATGATTAGGTTTTATGAAGCTGTAAACAGATAGAGCACTGTTACCGGAGCTTGATATCAAACACAGACAAGCACGCACAATTCGCACAGACTTAGCGTGCAAAAACATACATTTATTACTTTGGAAGCAGGCAATGCCAGGGCAGACTATAAAAGCATCTGTGTAATCAAACAACCCCCCCCCCCCAAGTGAGGATGAAAGAAAAGCAATTTGGCGCACACATCAGTGATTCAGTGTTGATATGACTGACAGTCGGTTAATTAAATTGTCACCAGGCATTTCTTCAAAGGCAGCTCTGCTTGGGTTAGACTGTGCATGTGTTTCCACCATGTTGGAAGAAAACTGAGATCTATCGCCCCATGTTGTCTGTTGTGAAGTTATGCACCGTCACTGACTTAGGAAAATGTATAATTATATAATGGAGTCTGAGCACAAGGCCGAGGATTTTACTGTTTAAATGCAGATTAAGAGGAAAGATATTTTGCATTGCAGCTCATCAGTTTCTCACATAATTTACATCATTCCTGATGTATGTAACAAAAAATGCTCTGCTAGGCTACATCTGGACAATTTAAGCTGAGTTAAATGAAAAGTTTGATATTTTTGGAAATATACTTTTTTTACTTACATTACTTACGTTAGGGTTGATGTCACTCTCATACCTGTATGTTAAATACGAAGCTACCACAAGCAGCCAGTTATCTTAGCTTAGCTTAGCACAAAGACTGGAAATAGGGGGAATCAGCCTGGCTCTTACCAAAAGTAACAAAATCCATCTACTCCAAAGTATAAAAATATCAATTCATCATTTTGTTGATAGATGTCTTCACTCTCTGTGCTAAGCTAAGTAAGCGTGCTGCTGGCAGTAGCTTCATATTTAGCATGCATATACAAGAATGGCATCACCTTCTGATCTAACTCTCAACAAGAAAGTCAATAAGCATAGTTCCCAAAATGTTGAACTTTTCCTTTAAGGTTACCTATTTGCAAATAGCCACAAACATAGCTTGCATATGACACAAAGGAACTTTATTTAAAAGAGAAATGCATCCAAAATTAAAAGGGGCTGAGGGGTTGTGGGCATGAAGGGGGTGACAGAGGGTTCATTAAAAAGGTAGAATAGTAGAGGAGAGAAAAGATAAAAGAATGATGAGAATGGGGGAGTTAAACCTATAATGAAGAGAGAGAAAGAGGACAAAGTGTCTGAGGTGGAAGTTGGGACTAATTAGTGCCCCTGCACGGATTCTCAGTTATCACGTTTTAATTACAGACTTGCGGAGCATGGTGGGAATGGAAGAGTGACCCCCACCCACCTAAATAAAGCCCCTCATCATGAACACGCACGCTTCCACTGTCCCCCGAAGAAAAACAGCTGCCTCGCCACCCCTACCACCTCCAGCTGGGATGTGCACTGTAAATATGTACCTGCTGATTGGATTAGTCATCAGGTCATCTCTCATTGTCAGGGTTGGCTTTATTTACTCGAGCCGCACATAAGCGACAGCCTCTGATGCATTGCCGATTCTGATGCAAATTAGGCCCCGCTCACAGCTACCCTGGCCTCATGGCGTTCATGTGGGAAAACAAACAAAGGAGGGAAAAAAAATCTAAAAAACTGTTGAAAAATGCAAAGGACTCCATGAATGAGGGCAGTGCTGGCCTCACTGCCTCATTTGGTATATTCCTGCCTCATCTGAAATTTCATGCAGGTAACGCTCGCTGGGCAGGGCGGCGAGAAACACTGAAACACATTCAGCAGAGAAGAGAAAAGGGCTGAAGAGTGGTGCTGTTCGTTACAGCAATGTGCTGTCACTGCAATCTGTTCAGCCAAACGTGGTGATGTTTCCCTCAGTAGCTGTGATACACACGTCCCTGTCAATACCCCAGTATGTTTGTCATTATGACCAGAGGGCTGTGTGTGTGTGGAGAGGTGGGGGGTTGAGTCTTCCTTCCTTGTCTTGTCCTCTATACTTATGAGTCTCCATGACAACAGAGCCATCGTCCAGCATCAAGCAGAGGCGCAGAAGTGAAACTACTGTGAGCGCTGGAGAGAATGATATGATAGGCTGGCCTTTGTTTGTGCAAATCATGCTTTTAAAAAAGAAGCCTCATCGCACAGAGCTGGCCTTTGTCCTCAGCCTCATCAGTGTCGTTTCAGTCTTCACTGTCATCACTCGTCTGTCATTGTTTACTTCAAAGCACGGACGGGAAATCACACTTGACACAATAGTTGGCGGGCATTTGTCATTTATTGCCATTTCTTAGGGTTTCAGAGGGTACAATGCAGACTGCGAGCTTGTCCGCATCGCAGACAGGTGCCCAGTCAAGCATGACTCCCAGTAAATTGCAAGTGTCATAGCACACCAGGACGTACTTCACATGTGTCTAAAGCGTCCATCATCACCACAGGATGAGGCCAGAGACAGTTCAATCATTGCTGATGGCTGAATTTGTCCCTAGACGTGGCCTCTCGTGACGTGAGTTTTTTAAATGTGAATAAAAGCAAACAAAACCACAGAATAAACTGCAAACAACGGAAAGGTACTAACTCCAACACTGAAACAGATTTTTACTAAGGCAATAAAAGTATATAGTGTCCAGGCAAAGTGTTTTTTTGTTTGTTTGTTTGTTTTTTTGGGGGGAAAGTGTAAAATATTCAACTGCTTTGGGGGGAGAAAAAAAAATAGATGTAGATGCCTTAATGTATACATCCAAAATAAAAAGCATAAATTACATTTTTTTTACATTTTAGGGTAGACTTTTCTTCAGGTAGGAGGTGACAAAAAGAAAAAGTTTCTGGTCTCGTCAACATTATTTTTCTGCAATAAAAAATAAAAAAAAATTCTGCTCCAAAAATGACAGTAAGGCTGTGTGTCACGTTTCATGTGCTGCGTTCAGGGTGGACGCCTCCTCCTACATGTCTCTGTATCACTGAAGTGATCGTCTGCAGCTGTGGCTGAAGTCTTCATTCTGCAGACTATTTAAGTTAAAATCATGTTTTGAGCCTGTGCATTCCGTTCCGTTCCGTTTTGAATTGTCTTGTGTATATGATGCCAGCTGAAGATGCATTTTGTCAGATTTGGGTGAATTTTCAAAACGTCTCGCAACAAATTCTTATGTAAGATGTGTGCGTTTTATTTCTTTGCTTACCATGTATTTGTTTCTATCATTCTCTGCGTCACGACAGACGTTTTCGACATGATCAAATCCCTCTAGTCATATCGACTGATTGATAGCTGAAGCGAGAAGTCAAGGGGTGGCCGGAAGGAGGACTGGTCAATGAATGAGCGCCTGTCTGATTCTGAAGTAAGACGTCACCGACAACGCAAGTCAAACATCAAATGCGTAAAAAACATTTTTAAAACACTTTCCAAAAGGATGAAAAGAGGAAATATGCGATGCTTTTTCTCGTGTTCTGTAACAACAACAGCAACAACAACAAAAAAAAAAAAACTATTTATTTCTATTGCTTGGACATGACGTGAACTCAGAGTCATCTATTTTTAAATCACCGGGCATGTTTCCATAGCAATTTCAGGGATGTTGCCAAGCAACAGCATCGGATACAACGAAGACATGAATGAAAGTAGACTCACAGCACGCGCATTTCCTGGCAGCGACCGGCTTAAAAGTGAATGGGCTCAGACGCGCCGGCTTGGCATCACAGTCTCTTGCAGACTCTAACACAGCCGTGTTTTTTGTGTGGGCCTATGCTTGAACAATGAGATGTAACACTTAGCAGACAGCTTGAGTTGAGCTCTTAGCGGGACGCCGGCCGCTGGCTACTCGTTAATGTGCAACTTCAGCAGCTCAGCGGGGTTAAAATCCGGAGCGAATTGACGCGTTCTCCGTCTGACTTCTAAAAGTTTCTTCGCCTTTATGATCGTTTTCTTGTTTTGTCCCTATCTCCTGACTGAGACGTTTGGCGTGCGTAAAAGGGAAAGCGTCCCTTTGTGCGCTCAGGTGTCTGTGCGCAATGACAAACAAAAGACTCCTCGGAAAAAAGAGATAATTCCAACTACTTGCTGTATGAACAGGGAGCCGGGCAATCTGTGTTGAATTACTATGCACAGCTCTGCATATGCTAATGTTTTCCATGCGTTGGGACAGGCTTACCTTCAATACAGCAGATTCTCCACAGCCCGGAGTGGGTGAGGTCGCCCTTCTTGGTTTTGGGCTGCGATTGGGTCTCGTCTGTGGTGGCATTGGTGCTGTTGCAGATGTACGCCCGCGAATAGAGCCAGTAGTCCGTGCCGATGGCGATGGTCATCAGGCTGAAGGCAGCGAAAGCCCCCACGGTGGCCAGCAGCGTTTGAACCCCGCGGTCACACCAAGCCATGGCGCTTCATACTAGTCCACACTCTCACCGGTCCAACATGCACTCCACGGGGCGCGTCAGGGCGCGGATCCTTTGGTCATACTTGTTTAGGTGCGTCCACTCTTTCCTCTGCTGAAAGTGTCGCCCAGGAAAAGAGGAAGACGAAGTGGAAATATTGTCTGAAATGCTCACCTGATGCTTAAAACCAACTGCTTGCTGCTGTGGATGTGAGAGGACACCGGCTGTGCCCACTCCAGAGGTTCCACGCAGGTTCGAAGCGCGCAGGACAGTACGAAAGCAACATCGTGTACCAAAGCAGAACACTTCAAGTCACCTCACCACTTCATTCTTCTGTTTCCCCCCTTTTATCTTTGTCTCAAAACACTTTTTTCTGTTCCTCCACAGACTGCTCCTCTGTTAAAACCCGTTTCCAAAGAGGACTACGTCAATGGCTCTTCTCAAGTGAGACCCCACCCTCACCAAATCTAACCAATAGAGGAGATGAGCTGTTGAATAAAGAAAGAAAAAACTGTGTGTCATTTCGATTTTCAACTGGGTCACTAATACATTTAAAACATGTGGAAGCCATCTTTGGAGAAATATTAATGAGCCAAACAACCTGTCTGTCATGTGAGACATCTGGACACTGTCCACTGAATTCAGCGGATATGAATGTTACCAAACTCACAGTCAGCTGTCACAAGGGTGGGGATGGGGGTGGGAGACAGAAATAACGAGACAATTTGACATAACGGTCCTTTTCTGTGATGCGCTAACGAAAAACAACCAGTCCCCCGCTGAACGGAGCATTTAAACACTTAAATGCTTGGTGAGTGCGTGTCACCACCAAGCACCCTGAATCACTCAGGTTCATCCCAAGACTGTCACAAGAGAGCAGGCTGCTGAAAGTAAAGGTAATGACAGATAGATACACAGATAGACAGCGCAGACACTTGTTGCTCAGCAGTGCCAAGTAAGAACTGATGCAAATGGAATCGTGTGTTTCTCTATTTAAAGAAGGAGATTCGTGAAAAATGTGCCGTTTAAATAGTGAGAAATAGATCATTCACGCTGACACAAACTCTTTCCTCCCCTGCATCTCACTGTGATCACACAGCTGACAAACTGTTTTTATTAAACATTAAAAAAAGCCATTCATGTCCATGTGAACACCAGATAAAAGACACACTTAACGCATCTCTGAGCCAGATGGGAGGTTTCAAACCAGCAGGAGGTGTTTTCAACTGGCAAGGTGCCTCCAGCTTGATGAGAGATATAAAACGAATACAAATTTCTGTTGGTCAGCTGGTTATTTTCATCCTGCAGCACATCTCAGAATAACAATTGACTATTTTGTGTTTGTCAAATTAGAGACAATACCTCAGATTTATAGAAACAACTGTAAAAGTAGCAATTCACATGTTTCAACAAGCCAAACCACTTGAGGGAACAGAGGGACAATGTCCACTTCAGCTTTGTTCACCTGTCACTATTCCTGTGAAGCAAAACATAAACTGCTCTCAAAATAGTAGAAACTTTCATTGAAAGGTAATGGTCATGAGGTATAATGTAAGCTGTAATGCTGTGCTAATACATGGTCATAATATATGGGCTTCATGGAAAAGTAGTGTGAACAGGACTGAAGGGGATATGAGGTGAGGACAGTTCCTCACTTTGTTTTCATGGACCTGTTTCTACTCTTAGGATCCGTCTCTCTTTCCTCATGCAGCCAGACGCATGAATGGACTTCCACTAAGATGTCATTTTAAACTCTAAGGTACTTTAGATCTTTAAAGATCCCCTCCAAACACATTTTAAGGCATGAAAATGCCCAGCTAGTTTTGTGTTTTACATGTTTTTTCCAGAAAAGGTCCAATAACCTTATTAGAATTTCTTAACCTTCCATCAACTCCTTCTTCCTCATAGAAAAATACTGAATCTTCATACAAATATTGTTTATTTCAAAAGTTAAACTGCTGTCCATTCTCAGTGTACATGCTCTGGAGGCCTCAAGTGTCCACACCACACTTGTGTGAGTTGAACAGTGGACTACATCGGCTCCCAGACTAGTTGTGATGTCACAAACTCAGAGGAAACTTCCCCCTTTCCCCCTGAACTGTTTGAGAAGGTGGACTGTCAGGTGCAATCTTGTGATTTGGTGAAAGAATCAGCATATAAAAACCAGTGGGAAAATCGATACAACATTTTATTTTATTCTATTTTATTTAGCATTTTATACAATGCAATTTAAATCTGGGGCAGGTTGTGCAACACAATGGTAATATGATGCTTATTTCTTACTTACTTACTTACTTACTTACTTACTTACTTACTTACTTACTGTTTTTCCTGAAATGGTGCCCAGATTATCATTTTCTCCGTTAATTTATAACTGGATGGCTTCAATACATGCCATCTAAAACATTGTGGGCATTTACCACCGCAGCCCTGATGGTGGCGCCAGCTCGCTGCAACACTGAAGGAAAAGGAAACGCTGGTAAAAGTACTTCCATGAATGTGAGTACAAAACACAAGGAGAGGACCATGACGTCCCCTGTGAGCTCCCGCACATGCGCATTGCGCCACTGCGCCTGTTCGCCACGGAGTTTGTAGACTGTCACTTCGCATGTGCGAGCGTAAACAGTGACGTCACCGTTCGGTCCTTGTCTGTTTCCTGCGCAACATCCGAACAAAGGCCTGCCCCTTTTCATGAGGATTTCTCTACCGCCATCGTTACATTACGTGTAATCACGATTACTAAATCGGATTACGATACTTTTATCATATTTTAAGACGTCAACAACAGCAACGATAGCGTCCGAAATGGATGTGGATCACCATGAGCCCGGAGGCGAGACTAAATCGGCCATGCATACTTGGCGTTACCGCCACCATTTCACGTACAAGGCAGATCAAGGGAAAAATATCATCGTCCAGTGTAATCTGTGTCTGCCGAGGGTTAATCTGCTCTCCACGTCGAAAACCTCTACATCCAACCTAAAGAAGCATTTAGACGTAAGTTCCTGAAAGTCTTTTCCCTGTAATGATCTCCCGGACCCGCCAGGTTAATGTTTGAACGCGTCAATGAATGAACAGCTACCCTCGTGATTAATAACGTTACATTTTAGCTGCGTGCTGATTACCAACTCATGGCGCTGCACGCTCCTCAGGATCAGCTTCCCTTTTAAAACCAACCATTTTACTCTGCACGTGTGTCATCAAAGTTGTAGTTGCAGTTGAAGTTTTTAAACTGTTACCCACTCTGAACACACACACACACACACACACACACACACGCACACGCACACCTCCACCGAGCAACAGGAAACAAAGTTGATGTTTTCCTTACTCTCTCTCTCTTTCAGAGAACACATTTGGGCTGTGAAGCCAGGCCTGATGCCAAGAGGGGAAGGAAGAAAGAGGAGCACAACGGTGAAGAAAGCAGACACTGCCAACTCAAAAAACTTAAAGCGGAAATCATCTCCAAATGCATGACCCAAGCAAAGACAGACGATCTTATTTTCAACTTCATTGTGGAGGATTGTCAGTCATTTTATGTGCTGGAGCAGCCCGGCTTCAGGAAGCTGATCGCAGGCTTAACTGAAGGGCTGAAGTCCATGGACAGAGTGACCTTGTTTACAAAAGTGGACCAGGGTTTCTCCAGGATGCGGGAAGAGCTGATGGCAAAGCTGAGCGGCGTCCAGTACGTGTGCACCACGGCTGACATCTGGACAGCCAACAACAGGAGCTTCTTCGGGATGACCTGTCACTGGATCGACACGGATTCTCTCGAGAGGAAGTCTGCTGCTCTGGGCTTCGCACGGCTGCAGGGCCGAATCACATACGACACCATTGCCGGACGGATACACGACATCCATGTGGCGTACAATATTGAAAGCAAAGTTCAGACCACGGTCACTGACAATGGCAGCCCCTTCGTGAGCGTGTTCAAAGAGTTCGTGGTGGACACCACGGAAAGTGACGATGACATCGGCTTCTATGAGAACGTGAGCGCCGTCCTGGAGGGTGAGCCGGAGCAGGACATGCTCCTGTTTCTCCCCACGGTGCAGCGCTGTGCGTCACACACCCTGGAGCTGATTGTCACTGAGGACTTCTGGCAGGCTGTGTCGCAGGGGCCCATGTGCCAGCTGCATTACAGCGCAATGGCCAAGGTGTACGCCATATGGAGCAAATGCCACCATCTTCAGGTCGGCATGGATGCGGCGGAGGAGATAGGAAAGATGGCGCTGGTCGTCCCTGCTGTCATTCGCTGGAATGTGGAGTACTGTGCGGTGCAGAAGATCGTCTCTCTCACAGAGCGGGAGCTGACCGAGCTGTGCGCCCGCCTGGAGGTCCCACGCATGCAGCCCGAGGAGATGGCCTTCCTGAAGGAATACGTGACTGTGTTCCACCCGCTGGCATTTGCACTTGAACTTTTCCAAGCGGAGCAGAAGTGTTACCTGGGGCTTGTCATCCCAACCGTGCTCAGTCTGAAGAACAAGCTAAGCGAGCAGAAAGACGCGGCAAACTACTTCGCCGATGTCATCAACGCCATCGTAGTGGCTATTGATATGCGGTTCCAGGAGCTGTTCGCCAGCACGGAGGCAAAGATCGCCACAGCGACAACTCCTCAGTTTCGCTTGTGGTGGACTGCTGCCTCTGAGAGGGAGGAGATGTGCACTCTGCTGGCTACAGAGGCGTCCCAGGTGGATCCCTGTAATGTGACGGAGGTGAACCCCAGCCGCAACTTGTCGACCATCGAATCTGAGGATGACTTCTTCAGCTACGGGCCCGTCAAGCCCGCCATCCAGATCCAGCAACGGGGGGTGATGGAGGAGATCCGCAAGTACGTGGAGGGGACGGGGAAGAGCCTCGAGTGCCTGCAGGACTTTCCCAGGGTGAAGCAGCTTTTCCTAAAATACAACACCACCCTGCCATCCACGGCCCCAGTCCAGCGTCTCTTCAGTCAGAAAGGCAACCTGGTCACCTCACAGAGAAACTTTCTGACTGATGACTACTTTGAACGCATTCAGCTTCTGAGATACAACAGCAACGTGTGCACTTTGGTCACTGAGTGAATACACTCCCAGTGACTCACCCTCTCTCTCTCTCTCTCTCTCTCTCTCTCTCTCTCTCTCTCACAGCCTTTTAATTGATGCAGAATCAAACCACATTGTGCTAAAATCATGGCAGAAAAACCCTGAGTAATCTCTCATTTCAGACAATTTAGCCCAGACGTGTTCTCTGTTTTCTAATATTCCTCTTGTTTTGATAGCATATATCTTCCACTCCTGAATGGCCTAATGGAAATATCTCATTGACAATCATGGACGATGGCATTCAAGGACTGAATATACTGACGAAAGCATCTTTCTATCTGTGCTGTTTGTTGTGATTTGAAGTAGCCACAGGGTTAAACTGAAGTGATTCTGTCTTTCAGTGACGCTAGTTTGTTTTTTCTACAGCTCTTCGGTGAGAATGCATCTCCTGTCTGTATGTTTTATATCATATATAAAGAGACAAGGAAAGAGCCTTTTATTTGTCCGTGTCTCACCTCTTTTCATGTAAACAAATTGGAGCCCAAAAGTAATTCGATTAGTGACCATATGGGAACGGCTGCTTTCATTTGAATGCAGCCCCCAACTGCATCAACAGATTCTGATTACCTTTTCAAAGAAGCCTGTGTTCGTGTGTGAGGAACACACGCAGCACACAATCACACTTCCAGTGCTGCAGAGTCCCAACTGGTTCCCCTTGCCATGTGCCCAGATGTCAGTGAAGAGCTTTGGTCTTGTCAGGCAGCTGCCTGGAGACCAACGGGAGGCTGTCGGAGCATACAAACACTCATACACAGGCTCTGTCTGGACCCGAGCTGTCGAAAACATGACACTTCTGAAGATGCAAAACCAACCCTGAGAGACAGTGAAAAGCCCTGGGATTTGCTCTTTGCTTCTTTTCGACATCATTGCATGTATGACTCCATGTATACACCCTTGTTTTGTTTGTTTTTTTCTCCACTTTGCCTGCAGCAGCCACACAGATGTAGCCAGAGATACAAACTCCCCGGCAGCAGACTGCTGTGAAGCTGCTTTGACTGATCCAAAATCTCCTCTGCTCGACAGGTTACTGGGATTCTGTTCAACGCATCAGCTGATCAGGACAAAACTGCAGCTTGAACAAGTGATCGCTGAGAGAGAACGTGGGAAATGTGTCGCTAAAGGTTTGCTGCAGAAAACAAACACCTTTCAACAGAAAACAGTTAAAAAATGAGCTGATTTTAGGTGAAAATTGCACAATGACAAACAGATTTAGAGATAAAATAATTAGTAAACTGGTAAAGAAAGTGGGAGCTGCAGTTTGGTGTAAGCTGCAATAATTCTACACAGGCAACATACAAAATATGTAAACGTCTCATCACTTCTTCCTCCCCTCCTTAATTATCAGTGATGCAATAACACTTACAAAACTACCTCATTCACCCTTAAAAAAAGAAAAAGTTAATTCTTCAGTCATCACACGTGCCTCTGCCTGTGGTCTTCTTAACACATTGCCCATCTCGATGCATGAGTGAACAAAAAGTGCTGTGAGGTGTAACAGGCGCTGGTTTCCTGCTGTGGTGCGTTACAGTGACAGCAGATGTGATATTTCCACTGAAGTGTCACAGCACTGAAAAGGTTTCTTCCACCTCGTTGAGAGAACCTTGACCGCTCTTAAAAAGATGACAAGTGCTGAAGCCAAAGGGTTTGAACGAGGGCTTTTTGAAGCCAAGTGGAGCCCAGATTCTCCTAACATGACTTCTTGTGTTAGCTGCCACAGAGGAACCACCTGTCGAGTGTTTTCATATATTCCACTTCATGTGTGGTGGGAGGAGGTGCAGCGCTGTGACTCTGCATAAGATCAGCAAGTGGATGAAGTTAATGAATGACAGTAAGTTTTCACATTTTCCTCAATTTCTAAAAGGCAATCCTGCCACCTGTTGGACGCAGGGGTGCACTCCAGTAAATGCCACTCGTTTGGTTACATGAGGAAATTTGTTCAGTCGAATGAAACAAACCTCAAGTCCCAGTTCAAAGTTAGATCCAAAGTTTTAATGATGTCAGAAAAACAAACGGTACAAAGTATTACTCCTGAAAACATCTAGTAATACCCGTTACCACACTTAAACACACACATTTAGAACAGGATCGTTTTAGGCACAAAGTGGGTGGAAGGTGTACAGTGTGTGTTGGACTAACATCTTGTCAGTACCTTTGATTAAATCCACCGCCAAGCCCATGTCTTCACAGTCCTCTCATGCTTCCTCCCTTGCAGCAAACAGCCTTAGAACCTTTTTTTATTTAGCAGCATGGCTGAGACAAATACTTAAGTTACATTAACTGTCAACCATATTGCCTCTACTGAGTCTTTGTCAGTTCAGTGATATATTCAAGTCAGGAGGGAAGCATTAGAAGGTGTTCCAGACATGGCTGGCAAAGTTTAATATTCTAATGCCCTTCTCTCACTTTGCTTGGGTAAGACACCCTCCTGGTGTGTGGTCCCGAGATGGTCACTGCAGAAGTAGCTTGGCAGGGCTGAAGTGGCCCAGGTTCTCACAGGACTTGATCCAGCGCTGGACATTAGCAGGTGCAGCGGAGGCCGAGCCACTCTGTAGCACGCAGCAGTAGCAGGCGATGTCGGCCAGGGAGAACTCCGGGCCGGCCAGCCAGGGGTTGCGGCCCAGAGCGGAGTTGAGTGCCCGCAGGACGGCGGAGCGCTCCTTGGAGCTGCCCTCAGCCAGCTGGAAGAAAGCAGTGTCCACCCAGCTGTCCACCAGCGTGGCGAGAGCGGGGTCAGTGGGGTAGGGAGCCAGCAGCTTGAAGAGGAAGCGAGCCACGTTGGCCTCACCCTCGATGGGACACATGCTCTGGACGCTGAACTTCATCTGCAGTTTGGGGACTGTGAACACAGCAAAGGACAGACGTGTCTCGTGGTAAACATGGGCTCAAGCATTTACAACATCCAAATAACATGACTACAAAGCCTGTAATGGTTCGAAATAACACTCCTTAAACTTATCACTTTACAAATTTGTAAATGATCTTGTGTAATTTAAAGAGCTAAATATTTTTTAATCCTCTTTTCCACCTCATTGTCAGTCAGCCTCTCCCACTCCACCTTACCATCTTTCCATATGAGAGTGAAGCCCAGCTGGAACATCTGGCGGGCATAGCTGTCTGCATGGCGTGGACCGAGGCAGGACAAGAGCTGCGGCGGCACACTGGGAACCGAGGAGTGGACATGGATGGTGGAGAGCACCCGGTAATGCTGACACAACAGGCTGTGGAGCACCAGCAGGGACAGAGGTGGCTGTGCCGGGTTGGCGTTTATGACGATGTCACGGAGAGCACCGAGGTCCTTGTGACACGAAGAAAAAAGCAGGTAAATAGATGCAGCACCCAAAACAAACTATTACAACATCTGTCTTCTATAACAAGGCCAATACAGACAGGCTGTTATCAGTCCACACCCTCATGCACTTCAAGATAAATTCCACTATGAGCAGGTTGTGCATGTTTACGTACTATTTTTAACATTTAATGACAGGCAGTTATGATGGGTGTGATGAGGAAAAACACCTCAGCTGTTGCTGCTACAGAGAAAATGCAGTCAAAGTCTGCCAGGTGCAAAAAACTGAAGCACTCTGTCAGTGCTAGTGATGGGAATTTAGGCTCTTTTAAGAGAGCCGGTTCTCACGGCTCGGCTCTCCTAAAAGAGCCAGCTCTTTCAGCTCCCAAGTGGCTCCTCAGATTTTTTGTTGCTTAAATTAATTTATTACCGAAATAATGTAAAATTATATGTAAAATTAATTACTAATGTACAAAACATACTATATATCAAATTTTACTGCATTTCCTGCGCTCATTTTCTCACCTTTCCAGCGTTTTGTCTGTTGCGGCTGTGTGTGTGTGTGTGTGTGTGTGTGTGTGTGTGTGTGTGTGTGTGTGTGTGTGTG